>APFE030076766.1:0-23913 GCA_000404065.3 Pinus taeda
TGGTCAAAATTACCACTCCTCAAACTATCAAGATAGAAGGGCATATCAAGAAGAAAAATGTTCAAGAAGTGAAAGATCACATTGAGCATCAAGAAATGAATCCGACCATATCTTGTAAAGGATTAGAAGAAATTATCACTCTTCAAACTCTAAAGATAGAAGTAAATATCAAGAAGAAAAAGGTTCAAGCAGTGAAAGATCACATCAAGCATCAACAACAAGTTCTCCAACTTTTAAAGGATAACGCCACTTTGGTGCAAAATTGAATGAAACAACAGGTAGATCAACATCGTAGTGAAAAATGTTTTGATGTAGGTGATTGTGTATTTTTACTTCTACATCTCAAGCAAGCTATTTATGAGAAGGAAATGTTGGCAATACTACATGCACTTAAAAAATGGCGACCTTACCGAATGGAAAGACACTTCAAGGTAAAAATGGATCATGATAGTCTTAAATACTTTTTAGAACAACTATTATCTTTAGAAGAACAGAAAAAATGTGTCACAAATATGTTGGGTTATGAATTTGACATCATCTACAGAAAAGGGAAGAAAATTTTTGTTGCAGATGCACTCTCAAGAAAGGATGAGGATGTGGAAGCGTTGTTTTGTGTTATTTCTATTATCCAACCAGATTGGATAAACGAAGTAAGAGATGAATGGAAGAAGGAAGAAGAAGTGTGGCCACTCATTCAAAATTTGCAAAAGATCCCAATTCAAACAATATGGTCAGAACTTGAAGAGGAAGGAAAAATCATATTGGAACCTGGAGCAGTCACAGAAACAAGAACCCGGCAACTACGAAATCAATCAATTTCAGAGTATCTCATCAACTGGAAGAACTTACCTGCTGAAGATTCCACATGGGAGGACAAGAATTTTATACAAAAGCATCAAGAACTACTCAAGCGTTGAGGACAACACTTTTTGAAAGAGAGAGGCATGTTAGGCCCCTATACTACTAGTGTAACCCCTTATTGTTATTAGTACAACCCCCTTATTATATTGTTGTACCCATGTAGTCCCCATATTGTTATTATTGTGCCCCATAGAAGCCCACTATTGTTATTATTTTTCCATTACATTATTATTGTTATGTCGACTCTGACTATATTATGACCCCTTCGACTCCTATATATAGAAAGGAAGTCTTGTCATTTGTATCATCAAAGAATCATTCATTTGTGTAATGTAAAGGAGGTTGCCCACTTGAAGAGGCTGAATTCTAAGGCGTTGATCTATCTTTTCTATCTTTTTGTGAGCTGGTTTCATAACATGGATAGCTTCCAAGGATTGTAGGATATTGAGGACCTTATCTTTGGTAAAAAATTCAAGATCTTGGATATGGTGGCTAAAACCAGAATGTGTGCCATTATGTTCAATCTAGATTCAGTGATTTGATTTTTAGATATTCCCCTATTTCTTCACCAACATCTAAAATATCATCTAGGCATTGTAAAAACCAACATGCAAAATATTTTGTCTTTGATTTTTGGTGATAATGATGCCATTTGCAAACAACTACAATGAAAGGTGTTTCCGATTTCGAGGAAAGAGTAGGATGTTTCACTTGATGCTAATGAACTCTCAAAAAGATTTATTAAGCTTAACCTCAAATGGCTTAAAAGGCAGTTGGCTGAAAGAGAGATAAATTCAATGGGGTTGCAGGACACATGTTATGCCAACAAGGGTGAGAACCAAAAAGGAAGGAAGTAAAATTGTCCATCACAGCAGGGAAGGTGGGCAACTGGTCACTGGGGTGGAACTAGTAAAGGAATAGATTCTTTGCATCCAGATAGTGCTAAGGGAAAAGGAGCAAGTGGAACTATGGAGCATGGTGTCAATGCCATACTTCAAAAAGAAGAATGGGTAGAAAGAAAAGAGGTGGTTGAAGCACAATCATCATCGTGTATAGATACCATAACGTAGAAGGATGACACTCAAAATTGGATAGGTTATTTGAATAGATACGAAGGATATGCATATTTAAAGGATCTTGAGAAGAGATGTAGTTTGTAGCCAAAATATCATAAACCACCTCTTCTGAGGAACTCATCAAAGGCTCACAAGGAAGTATTAGGTAAGATGATTAAGTAGTTACATTATGGACTAGCCATCAATGAAGTGCAAGCAGATATAAAGACGTCCATAATGGTTACAGGGCTTCCACATGATAATCACTAGGACCATATTCAAAAAAGGGTTAATAATATTCCAGAAGGCCTCTCAGAAATAAAGGAAGAACTCAAGAGGCTAAAGGACACAATATTGAAGAAGGATAGTGAGCTTGAAGAATGGAGGATTAGGAGTGCCAGGGAAATTTTCAAACTTCCTAGTATTGAGGAGCAGTTAAAACTCCTGATAGTTTGTGATTATTAAAGGAGATGAGAGCTCACTCCTTAGGCATGCATTTCGACTATTGTTTTGTTTTTGTTGAGTTGATCTCTTGGAGCTTATATGAGTGAGAGACCATGTCATGTAGAGGGTTATTTTTAGTCGTAAGTGATCCACTCTAGCTAATCAAATCATGAGGGGTTTTTGTATTTGATACATATACCCTACTCACTCGAAAAAGGAGGGATCAAATCAGATCCGCTCGCTAGGCATAACGTGAAGATCGTAAGGAGAGGTCAATCAAATTTGTCATAGGTGCATAATGTTGGAGGAGCCATTATCAGCCATACATATATCTTGCTGGTGTTTTTAACAGGTTCTCAAAATCACATTTGACATGTATTTCCAAATCCATATTTAATATAAGGTTGAGTTTTGTTGTTATTTCTCGTGTTAACTTTGACTTATAGTTTTTGGGTTTTTACATTGCAATAATTTTTTGATGTCTTGATAATTTAATGGTGCAAATTGATCCGGATTGGATCATTATATTTTTTTTCATCCATCTCTATGCATTTGGAGTGGGAAAAGTGGAGGAATCAGCTTACATGAACATTTTTACCGGCAGGACCCAGTTTGGCGAAACAGGGTCTGAAACCTTCCAGGAGGATTTTGAGGCATAAAATTATTATTTTATTTTTTTTCGGGGGGTGGGGGGAGGGGGGTAAATTTTTCTACTTAAATTCTACACCATTTCATGCTATTCTATGCACAGATATCTTTCCAATGGCATAAGAATTGCATCAATTGAATTCCGTATGCAAAAGTTATGCCACTCAGAGGTTGACCTTCCTATTTTAACACCTACAATTCGGAAGGATGTCGTGTCAACCCAAATTATTCATGGAAAATGGGCTAGACACATGATTATGATGTTAAATAATCTATAATAATCTATATTTTATTTCTAGTTATGAGTTGATGTAGTCAAAATTAACCACTTGTAGGCTATCGGGTTGTGTTATAACTGGGCCACTAGGAGGAAGAGGCATTCCATTCTTTTGAGAGAATTTTGTTCCATATTTGAGCAAAGATAGACAAGAGAGACAAGAGGTAGATCACATAGAGAGGATATGTGCACTGTAGCATCCCACGGGCCACAGGCATTACTTCTTTGTACCTGCAGCTATATTTTTAGACGGAGAAAGAGAGCGAAGCAGCCTGACCTTCCAGCTACGTTTTCTCCCGAAAGGGTTTCCCATAGAGCATATCTTGTGTCTTATGTGTGTGTGTGTGAGATTATTTTGTCATTCTCTACTTTTCTACATAATTTCATTTCACATGCATGCACTAATTACAGTTAAATCTACAAATCTAGAATTTTAATAAAACTGTAATAGTGTAAAATTTTAGTATTTTAATATATTATTATTAAATCTGTTGTGACGAACTATCTAGTCGAATATCCATGGAATTTTAGAGATCATTTGGTATCAAATTAGGTTTCTTTGGGTATTTGTTTGTATTTGTAAGGGATCTAGTTTTGCGGGGTTGAAAATCGTAAAACCTTGATCATGTTCGACGAATTTGTAAATGAACCTCATGATTCTGTAGCGGTGAGGTTTTTGTGGCTCGAACAACAACTTGCGGATATAAATTGCAATGTAAACCTCCTCATGGCAGCCCTAAGCAATAAGCTAGGGAAATTTGGAGAAGATGGGGGTTCGAATGCATATGAAAAATCCGAAGGTGGATCGGGAGATTGGGAAGACATGGAGAACCGGTCGAAGAAAGAACTCAGAAATGATCAATCGAGTTCAAGTGTCATGAATCAATCCCTATTTAAAATGGAAGAAAAAGTCAATATCAAGCCATACCATTATGACATAGATGCTATGAAGTTGAACCACTAGTTGCATCCATCAAATCGAGGAAGGGAAATAGATCTCATTCGTGCAGCTAAAATTAGAAGGCCATGCACTGTCTTGGTGGGAGAGGCACATGGAAACCCTGAGGTTGGAGGGAGAACCTACAGTGACTAAGTGGGAATATTTAAAAACCCTTATTAAGTCACATTTTTATCCCATTGTGTACATGGAGGACCAGTGGATCCGGTGGCATTACTTCAGGCAAAATTCGGGCCAAAGCATGCAGGAATACACCACACAATTCAAACAGATGGTTGTAATGTTGGGTATCTCTCCAAAGAAACCAGATGTACTCATCAAGTATTTGGAGGGTCTGCACTGCCATCTACGTGAGAAAGTGATGTTGTTCAAGCCCAAATCGATGGAGGATGCTTGTGTATATGCACAATACCTAGAAAACATATGTCTGAAAAGAGAGCAATCAAGTGGATCAAAGCAGAAGGAGCAACATAAAGGTTCTAAGGAGGGGAAGAAGAAGCAAAAAGGGGGAAAAGATAAAAAGACGTTGGCCACAACACACCAATGCAAATATCCTAGCAACCACTTCAACATTTATGGCCATATAGAGCTAAACTTGAAGAACAAGAAGAAAGATAAAAAGAAGAAGAATCTCATGGCTACAGATTCAAGCAACCAAGTTGAAAGAAACTCAGTCTTAGATGAGAAGATTGTTTGCGTGTCAGTGTAGAAGTAGGTGAATCTAAGTAGCCTTCAACAATAGGAAGAGAAATAAATTACCAAACCCTTCCATCCAAAGATACAGGTCAAGGAGACAAAGATTGATGCTCTATTTGACTCAGGATTGCAGGTGAATCTCATTGCAGCTAAGTTGGTCAAGAAGTTGGGGTTGGAAATTCGTGAACATCCAAACCCATATCCATTGGGATGGGTAAATAAGGATACAGAGTTGAAGGTAACTAAACAGTGCGAAATTAGATTTTCTATCAGTGTTGATTTAATTAATGAAGTATATTTAGATGTGGTTCCCCTTGATGTATGTGGAGTCGCGTTTGGGAGTCCATACATGTACATGCAAGATGCAATATTCATGAGGAGATCCAACCAATACCATCTCTTCAAGTATGGAAAATTGTTCATCATTAATGCGCACAAAGGAAAGTCAAAAATTTCACTGGCGATTGCCAACGAAGCCAAGAAATTAATCAGTTCCAGTAAGAAGTATGTTTTATTGTTTTTAAGGGAAACTCAATCTAAAGAGGAGTAAATAAGGGGCAAGGCATCCCTGGAGGGGTGTACTAAGAAATAGAAACAACAATTAGAGGAGTTGTTACACACATACAGGGATGTGTTCCAAGAGCCTAAAGGGTTACCACCTAATAGAGAAGTGGAGCATGAGATCCAGTTATTGCCAAACTCCCCATTGCTAAATATTGGGTTGTATAGGTAGTCAGTTATAGAAGTAACTGAGGTGAAGAAACAGTTGCAGTAGTTGTTGGAACAGGGTGTCGTTCAACCGATTACATCACCACGTGGGTCACCCATCATCATTGTGCCAAAGAAGGTTGAGACTTGGCGGATGTGTATAGATTACATGGCATTGAACAAAATTATGCTCAGGAACAGATACCCCCTACCTAAGATAGATGATTTTTTGGATCAGTTGTAGCAAAATACTTCACCAAGATGGACTTGAAGTTTGGATATCACCTATTTCCAGTCAAAGAAGAATACATCTATAAGATCACCTTCTAAACTAGGCAAGGTTTGTATGAGTGGTTAGTCATGCCATTTGGTCTATGTAATGCACCAACTACGTTTATGAGATTAATGAATTATGTATTGTGCCCTTTTATAGATTCATTTGTTATTGTCTATTTGGATGATATATTGGTATATAGTGCTACCTGGGAGGAGCATATTTCACATTTGATGTAGGTGCTGGAAACATTGTAGAAGCACCAGATGCTAGAAAATATCAATAAGTGTGAGTTTGCACAGTAGTCTTTGGTGTATCTGGGGTGTGTGATCAGTGAAGGAGAGATGAATATAGATCCTTCCAAGATGGAGGCCATCATGAAGTGGCCAATGCCTATTAATGTTTCTAAGGTCAGGAGCTTCATTAGGGCAACACAGTACCTGAGGAAATTCACATCCTTGTTTTCAGTGGTAGCATCACCGCTCCGTGTTATAACAACAACTGGAAAGATTTCCAGTGGGGAAAATGTCAATAAATGGCTTTCGAAGAGCTAAAGAAGAAGATCAGCCAAGCACTAGTTCTAACATTACCAAACTTGCAGTGGCCCTTTAAAGTGGAGACAGATGCGAGTGGGTGTGTTATGGGAGTTGTCTTGATGCAGGGAGAAAGGCCTGTATGCTATCATTCTGAAGCATTTCATGGGGCAATTCTTAAATACCCTACCTACAATAAGGAGCTTTATGCCATGGTGAAAGCTATGAAGAAGTGGAAGCACTATCTGATTGGAAAGGAGACAATAATCCACACAAATCACCATTCGTTATAGTACTTGTAGGGCTAGAGTAAGCTACAACAAACCAGGCATTACAAGTGGATGGGGATTTTACAACAGTTTAATTCGATGATCAAGTATAAGAAGGGTAACACCAACAAGTTGGTCGACATGCTTTAAAGGCCACCCACATCGAAGATTACAACTTTGGGGACTCTTATTAACATGGAGCCATTCACCCATGATGCCTACAGAGAGGCATATTTAGAGGATGAGGACTTCAAGGAGGTGTATCAGTAGTTGCAAGGTCATAGTCATGTGCACAATGGCGAAAATGTCGTTGACTACCATATCCGGGACGGGTTACTCTATAGGCTAAATAAGCTATGTGTTCCTAAAGGGGAGCGATTGTAGTTGATTACAAAGGCTCACACTTCCAAGATTGCACGGTACTTTGGTGTAGGGAAGACCATGGCTAACTTGCATAGGTATGTGTATTGGCCAAGGATGCAAGAGCATGTAGCTAGGTTCATAAGAGGATGCATGCTTTGTTGTACTAGCAAGCCTAGCAATAAGAAACAGGGTCCATATCATCCCTTACCTATACCTACTCATCCTTGGGAAATAATTTCCATGGACTTTGTGGGAGGTTTACTGACAACCAGGAAGGGACATGACTACCTTTTCGTGGTAGTTGACAGGCTCAACAAGATGTGTGTTTTGATGCCCTATAAAAAGACCATCAATGAGCAAGAAGCAACAAACTTGTTCTTTGGATAGGTCTGGGTTCACTTTGGGATACCAAGGAGAATCATTTTAGATAGGGATATAATATTTATCAGTGCATGGACACAAAGTTGAAGAGACCTAAAACATTCCATCCATAGACAGATGGGCAAACAGAAGTAGTCAACAAGAATTTGGTGCAGCGTCTAAGGGGATACAACTAGAAGCATCTGAATACCTGGGATGAAAATATGGTATATATACAACATTATTACAACAGAGCAGTCCACACTTCTAGAAGAAATTCCCCATTTGAGACTTGTTTTGGATATTTTTCACCTTCACCTTTGGATATTGCATATGGGCAACAAGGAGGAGTGAGGGAAGATCTTACAGGAGATGCTTTGAGGGCTGAAAATTTTATAGAGAATATCATGTAGATCCATATATAGGTACAATAAACACTACAGAAGTCATAGGAGAGGTATAAGGCCAGGCATGATCAACACAGAACAGAGAAGTCATTCAAGGAACGAGACGGAGTATGGTTATAGTTGAACAAGGAGAGGTTGTAGGGGCTTGGTAAGAAAATCAAGGTTCTGAGGTATGGTCCCTTTGAGATACTATAAAAGGTGGGTGATAATTCCTATCAACTTAGTCTACCACCATATATGTGCATTTACTTAGTTGTGAATATGGATAATTTAAAACTCAATATGAGACTTCCATGCTAGATCAAGAAGAGGAACATGTCCTAACTTCTATGGAGGATTTGGCACCAAATGCTCAGGCAGAGTTGACAAAAGATACATTTTTGCAGAACAAGTCCAAAGTTACAAGACAGGGGCAGCATGACCTTTGGCAAATTAGATTGAAGGGACAACTTCCAGGGAAAGGTAAATGGTACACCAAAGAGAAGGTGGAGGAAAAATTTCCTCACCTCATTTAGTAGAAGCTTTTGGGGAGAAAAATCCTCCCAGAATGGGGAGGTGTGATCCAAATTGGATCATTATATTTTTTTTCATCCATATCGATGCATTTGGAATGGAAAAAGTGGAGGAATCAGCTCACGGGAAAATTTTTACCGGCAGAACCCAGTTTGGTGAAACGAGTTATGAAACCTTTTGGGAGTGTTCTGAGGCATCAAATGATGTTTTTTGGGGGGTAAAACATTGCCACGTCTGTGCATACCATTTCATGATATTCTACACACATATTTCCAATGGCGTAAGAATCATTTTAATCGGAGTTCATATGCAAAAGTTATGCCACTCAGAAGTTGACCTTCCTGTTTTCAAACCTAGAATTCAGGAGGATGTCGCGTCAACCCCCATTATTCATGGAAAAGCGGCTAGCCACGTGATTTTGATGTAAAAGACTCTAGAAGAGTCTATATTTTAACTCTAGTTAAGATTTGTTGTAGTCAAAATTAACCACTAGTAAGCTTCCAATGTGTTATAACCAGACCACTAGGAGGAAGAGGCACTCCATTCTTTCGAGAGAATTTTGTTCCATAGTTGAGCCAAAATAGCCAGGAGAGATAGGAGGTAGAGAAAACATAGAGGATTTGTTCACTGTTGTAGCCCATGGGCCACAGGAATTACTTCTTTGTACCTGCAGCCGTATTTCTAGACAAAGAAAGAGAGTGAAACGACCACCTTCTAGCTGGGTTTTCTCCCGAAATGATTTCCCAAAGAGCATATCTTGTGTCTTATGTGTGTGTGTGAGCTTATTTTGTCATTCTCTACTTTTCTTCATAATTTCCATTCACATGCATGAACTAATTACAATTAAATCTACAAATATCTTATTTTAATAAAACTGTAATAATGTAAAATTTCAATATTTTAATATCCACATCAGTTTACGGATCACAAATCATGCGATTTTTTTGGGTTTAAAAAAAGTTATGGTGTAACTTTATGAAGCAAAATTTTGGAAAAACTTGTCAAATTATTTTTCGAGATACCACGTACTCTTGTCCTTCCTCGATCTATCATCTAGTATCTTAATATTTCCATACTTTTATACATTCCATTTTCGATAGTTGTTGCCAAGAATCTCCCCAAAACGTATTCGTTGCACCATTTTTAACTTCCTAAAAACAATGTTTTTGAATCAAATTCATCCCTTTTTTGCTAGTGTCGATATTGATGAACCTAGTGTAGAAATAGTTTCACATGTTAAGTTGTGTTGTGTGAGGGAATACTTTCCTTTCCATGTCATTTTCCATAAATATCCACCTCCATGGAGCCAACGTCGCCAAATATTATCTCTAAGAACATAGGGCATGATGGTTGGATCAAGGATTCCCAACCCCCCTTCAACTTCGACCTACATAAAGTTTCCCACTCTACCAATGACCGTATATTTTCCAAGCGAGCTCCTCCCCAAAGGAAACAATATTGGATTCTTCTAAGTCCCTGTAGGATAGAGGATTATGCATCATTATAGAGCATAGGTATATAGGTAAGGCTTGCAGGATTACTTTTAAGAGCACCAATCTTATAGATATGTTGAGGGATCTAAATGTTCAGCTGGTCAATTTGTTCTTGAATTTAGAAAATAATTCCTCCCATATGTTCCATTTAAGATAAATTTCTAGTAATGGAGACTGTTATAGGCCATTTTGTCACATATGGTCAATAGTCCTACAAACATGGTCATTCACATCCTTTGAACACTTTGTCAACCTCCCTACACAAAGACCTAAGTATGACTTTTTCTAATCCCTAAGTTTTGCCTGAAAGCACCTTGTTTTATTCATTTTAAGGACCAATGCACCCTGGACCCTCATTGGCCAGTGTTGATTACCAAGTTTTTCTACTATGCACATGCGTTGATCACCAGCAGGTTGCTTAGTGTTGGGGTTGCGTCAATTCTAGAAATTCGGGAAAACAAAAAATAATCCTGAATCTTCCTCTTCCCGAAGCTTCTAAGGTATGTTGTAACTATTTACCTCATATAAAAGTCATGAATCCTATCCTATCCTACCTTGGAGTTTTCATCCCTTATCCCTCGAGCATATCCTCCCATCAAGAGTGGATCTCAAGCTCGGATTGGTAAAAGGATAAGAATTCATGAACTACCTCCTTCACCTATATATTTATTGCCATCCACAGGTAAGGGGTGGGCTTTTGGAGAGTCATTCTATCCTTATGTTATTGCTATGAGAGATATAATTCCATGCATTAGGGTGATTGGAGGTGCAATTTGTGACAAGGAAAGGACAAGTCAACTTGGAGGAGTTATTCTACAGGATCGACACCTATTTTTGGTTGTAACTCACTCCATTTCTATTAATACAAAGAGTATATATGATGTTATGGTTTCATGTATTTCAATACCATGTTGATCTATTGAATAAAGTGATTAGATTATGCTACATAGATTCCATATATCGTTGGCTTGTGTTATCTGACTGTGCAGGTTCTAAGTATAACAATCAGAGCAAGGATTGGAGCATATAAGGCAAGGAAGGAGCCAAGCATATGACAGATTCTAGGTAGACTTCATTCCATCACCTATTTACTTTAAGGAAAACATTAGTCCCGTTGTCTTTATGTTGTTCTAGGTTAATCCACCAGGCTTAGGGAAGATACTTATGTCCATAGTTGTAGGCTTTGTATAACAAATTAGCGACAATACTAGGGAATGGTGTATTCCCTTGGTGGTTTCTTTGTCCATTGTGCCTGTATTACCTCTTCTTCAGACCTTTACTATCTTATGTAGTCAAGAACATACATAGGAAGAACTTTCATTGAGTTTCGATTACATTACTTGTGTTGGAACATTGCATCCCTAGACCAACACACCCTTTGGTCTTGTGACAGAGCGTTGTACCCCAGCTGAGCCTTATTTGTGCCTAAATTGCATAGCACTGGTGCCTCCTTTGCACCTATGGTGGCCCTTGTTCATGCACAGTTTCATTTTTGTATTCATTTTCTCTTTGATCAACATTCTTCTAGCTACTCTTCCTTGAGTCTTTAAGTCTCTTATGGTCTTTCTGAAGCCTCCATTTAGTTTGATTTCATATTTTAGTGCCTTTCTAAAGGATTTGTTTAGATTTTCCCTTCTTCCTATCATTAGGTCATTTGCAAACTAATTTTATTTTATCATTGAGTGCTTAGATGAATTGTTGTTCTAGTCATATTTCTAAAAATCTTGTTTGAATCAGCAATTAAACCTTACATCTTAGTTTTCTTCATTTTCAAAAATTAAGTGACTTGAAAAGAAAATCTTTGCATTAGGATTTAGGGTTTGTGTGTGCATCAACATTGGAACAATTGCATTTAAAAGGGAATTGTACTTTGCACATTGTTTGATGCATATTGTTTGTTGCATACTCTTTGTCCCTTCCCTTAGATAGATTTTCATTGAATGAGAAAGATTTCATTTCCTCTTGCTAGTTTGCATTTTAGGATATTCGGGTGAAATTTGTGGTGAACCACAAAACTGAAACTTAATTGAAGATAACATTAAAATTTGTTGAATCAACCTAAGGATCATTTGTAACATTAACACAAACATTTAGAAGTCTAGGCTAGAGACGTGCTTCATTATCATTAAACGTAACAGTTGTTGTTCTTGTTTGCCAATGTTGTATCCCAGGGGTGAAATCCTCACCATAAGTAACTAATTTGGCCACCTTGTATACTGTGATACACCAAACACAACATTCAGGGAGATTGCCTACACGTACGTTAAGTCCTTGGTTCGCCATGGTGTATATTGCAGTTCACGGTTGCTTGGTAAACCCTTTTTCCTAGTTACCCTTGTTTTTGTTTGATTTTGTGTCTTTTATTTTCTAAAATTAGTTAATTGACCATGAAATAACATCCTCCCCATGGAACAACTCCTTAGTGGATATTAGGTTGAGACTAATGGAAATAGTTCTTGAGTCTACCAATCAAAGAGACCCCTCTAATGGTAATTCTGGTCCTTTTCCTTCATTTGGAAATATTGGTGCTCCTTATATGGCAACGTTGTACCTTCCTAGATTTACCATTTGTTTGCTAATTTGGTTTTTTTCGACCACTATGGTTCAAATGTCCAAACTACACCTCAACCAAGTTCTCCTCCACCTGAACAATATCAACCTCAAGCTAATCCTAAAATTGACCCTTTGCCTTCTTCACCTGTTGTTTCTTCATCCCGTTATTCCTCTTCACCTAGTGAAATTATTTATTCTCATAACCAGGAAGTTAAGAAGAAGAAGAAAAGGACGAAGAAGAAGAAGCCAAATAAGCAGGGGGGAAGCCAAGAAAACATTGTTGTGAATGCAACTAATATGGAAAAATCTTCCAATCAGCCCCTCCAAGTTAAATTCCCTTGCATTCTTTGTAAGGGTGACCACCTTCTTAGAGATTGTCATGGTATTCCCAAGGTATTAAAAGTGTGGTCTACAACTCACATCATCCTTCGTTGTCAGCCTCTAGAGATCATGTTGGTGATAAACCATCGACTAGTGATGGTAAGGTCCATGGGAAAAAGGGTTAAGTCAAATTTACATGTAAGTTATGTGAAGGGAGTCATCATTTTCACCTTTGTCCTTATATGGATGAAGCCTCAAAAGTGTTGGAAAACCTTATAGCTTCTCTACCTTGTCTTTCAGTTGGTTATCAAAACCTTTCTCCCAATCCTCCAGTAGTTGATTAAGTGATTGACTAGAATCCATCTCCAATCAATCCTACTCTCTCTTAACATGAATCCCATGAGTCCATTCTCGACCAACCATTGGTTGAGAAAATGGTTGACTCGATTCCACCTTCAGTCAATCGTACTTTCCACCTTATGATTCTACCAAACAAGGGGGTATTTCTGCCATTCCTATGAAACCCCCTCCAAGAAAATAGAACATTGCCTTTGATTGGAGTCAATTGACAAAACCTCGTCTCCCTTCTTACATGACTTTTAAGATCATGGTGAAGGATTATAATAAGAACATCCATCACATTGTTATAGATGAGGGAGATTTTGTTAGAATTCTATCCTCGATTGCTTGGCAAGCTTTGGGTTCCCCATAGCTTGTGTCCATCACTCCGGATATGTTAGCTTTTAATAGAAGAACCAGCAACCCTTAGGGATTCTTCCTCAATTCCTATTAATTTGGGAGGAAAGACTATCTATATCGATGTGACGATAGTCCAAGGCCCTTTGGATTTTATATTACTCCTTGAGCGTGACTATGTGTATGTCATGGGAGCTCTTGTCTCTTGACTCTTTCGTGTGTTGTGTTTCCTGCATGAAGGAAGAATCATGACCATTAATCAACTTTGATTTGTTGGTCCTAATTTGATTTCCAATCATCCTACTTCCCTAAGTGTTTTGAATGTGCGAGTGGTCCCACCACACGTTAATTATGTGGAAACCTATCCCATTCACATACCAACTGATGAAGATGAGCCTTTCATTGTATACTCAACTTATTTTGACCTAGATCCAGTAGGTGATATGGTAGATCATTTACTGGGGGCATTGGAGCTTGATCTTTCCATTGGATCCTTTGATATGTATCCCTTCCAAAGCGTTGTTATTCCATCTGATGAGAACCTCTTGGAAGCCATGGTCTCTTGGAGGCCATCATCTAATTTTGGAGTAGAGTTCCTTGTCTTGGGTCAAGCTCGTTAAAAAAAGAATCAATGTTTTCTGGAGAAGAGATTTTTTTCTTGTGTCAAGTTCCTTAAAAAATGAAACAAGTTTCCTAAAGAAAAGTTCCTTATCTTGTTTCAAGTTCCATAAGAAATGAAACAAGTTCTTGGAGAACAGTTCCTTTTCTTGTGTTAAGCTCGTTAAAAAATGAAACAAGGTGTCGAAGCAGAGTTCTTTTTCTTGTGTCAAGCTCGTTAAAAAATGAAACAAGGTCCTTTGAGAAAAGTTCCTTTTCTTGTGTCACACTCGTTATAAAATGAAACAAGGTCCAGAGCAGAGTTCCTTTTCTTTTGTCAAGGTCGTTAAAAAGTGAAAAAAAAGGTCCTTGGAGTAGAGTACCTTGTCTGTGTCAAGCTCATTAAAAATTGAAACAAGGTCCCGAAGAAAAGTTCCTTTTTTTTGTTAAGTGTTGAGATTGCAACAAGATGATGGAGCTTAGTGAAAAGAGTCGCCTTCACTAAGTGGGCCCGCAGGCTATTTTTGGTGCAAGTCTATTTTTAGACATATGGATCATGTCTATGGATTGCAGGTTGCTGTTTATGGATAATTGATCAAGTTGGAAAAAATAGATGGACTTCTATTTTTAGACCACAGCGGAGTGACTGCTCAGTCTAAATATAGAACAGTCAAATATTATTAGCTCATAATAATATTTAGACTATAAACTTTGTCTTATTCTCTTGGAGCACTTCAGGATGAGCTACGGATGTGGTACATGCAGATCCCAGAAGGAAATACGTGGTTACCTATGGGATGACTAATATTTGCATGCAGGACTTCAGTTAGAACTCAAGTGAGTTGAGTTTAGTGGACTGGAGGTGCAGTTGATGGAGTTGTGTTCAGTTTAGCTTTGTTAAACTGGTTGTATTTAGTCTAACTGGAAAATAGACTAGAGATGAGTTGGGTGAATTAGTTATTAATTAATTCACAAGTTATTAACTCATAATACAACTAATGAATACATCAGTTAACTCAGTTGCATGTCAGTGCATGTTCAGTTCAGCAGGGACAGGTGTTAGAGAATCAGATTGCTATCAGTTGTGACTATAGTTGTGCATCAGATCTTGCACAATCAAAGGATTGAGTATGCCAATGAGTTTGCCCACATTGTAGCTTGTGCTCACGTGATTTTTCCAAGTAAATACGTGGTTGCCTTGGAATTATCATCAGTTCTTGAGCAGGTATTGAGCAGCGGAGGCAGGCAAGCAGCGAAGGAGATTTGAGCCAGTGATTGATTCAGATCTGAGCTGTATTGTGTGTAACAGAGGTGGAGATACTTGTGAGAAGTATTATGCTGTGTAATGTTACATGACTCAATCATTAATATACAGATAGTTGGGGTTTTTAGCGAGATGCTTTCCCCGGGATACATACTGTGTTAATGTGTGAATGCTCTTGATGTTTTATTGTTATTGATGCTGCTATATTGATGATCAACGTAGAGGAGCTTATGTATTGTGTATTTTTTCCGCAATAGTACATGATCAGGATAATCTCTGTTGAATATGTGTTAAATTATTCAAAATTTCTACATTAAGCTCCTTAAAAAATGAAACAAGGTCCCCATGAGCATAGTTCTTTTCATGTGTCAAGCTCGTTAAAAAATG
Source organism: Pinus taeda (assembly GCA_000404065.3). Lineage (NCBI taxonomy): Eukaryota > Viridiplantae > Streptophyta > Pinopsida > Pinales > Pinaceae > Pinus > Pinus taeda. Next base: position 15,678 of record APFE030076766.1, read on the forward strand.
AAACATATATATCCCTTTTCAATTTGAGTGTTTGATTAGATCTTGTAAATTCCCAATCGAGTCTTTCACTTGATCTCGTAAATAAACCTTCATTCCATCCACCTGTTAGTAACTTGTAGTCTACTTGGGTGACTGAAATGAATCTTGGGGGGAATGTACCTCGAATCAAGTCATTATAATGGGAGCATAAAAACTTATTTCGAGCATAGTTTTCCTCTATTTCAAGCTTGTGTAAAAATGAAACCACTCTCAAGCATAGTTTTTCTCATGTTTCAAGCTTATGAGAAAATGAAACCGTCTTCAATTAATTTCAAGCATATTTTCCCATGTTTGAAGCTTGTATAAAAATGAAACCATTATTATTTTATCTTGTGTGATTGTCATTTTTATCAGCCTATTTTTTCCATATGATCCTTGGTTTTCTCATTCCATTGTCACCATCTTCTTGGTCGATCATACGCTTTCACTTGGTTGTTTTTACCCTTACCTAGGGTACAGTTGCGATGAGTGGTCTTATTAGCCGACCTCTTAACCTTTATGTGTTTTGAGAAGTCCCATCATGACCGAAATTGGTTGCTATCCCTTTATACCACTCGTTCCTCCAGGAGGAGTCCTCTTTCAGCGCTTTTTTAGACTCCCAAAATATGAAAATATTGTTGAGCACTTGTCTTTTCAGACTCGTTAAAGTAAATGAAAAGACATCTACTCAGTATAATTTTAACTCTTTTCTAGACTGAGATAGACTACTTACGAAAAAGGAATACCTTAGTCGAACATGGTTGAGGCTCTCTTGGGTATTATTTTCTGCCTTTTTGAACCTAAGAGACTATCTATGAAAATGAATCTTTGGAGTTTTCTTTTTTTCCTCTTTTTCAAACTCTCTAAACATGAAAAATATATCAAGTTATACCTTCGTTGGACTCGTTAAAACATCAAATAGCAATGGACTCGTCATTCATGATGAGACAAAACCACTCCTTTGGATTCGTTAAATATTCTCAAAGAGATTCATCTGAGGGATGAACTTATGGATCAAGCATATTTTATCCTCCTCAAGCTTGTTCAAAAGTAAAGAGGTACTGACCAGTATAGTTGGGGAAATTTGGAAAACAGGGTACTCCATTTGTTAATGGCAGGGAGTCGCTCTTGCACACGACACTCTTCCATTTCATCTATGTGGATTTTGGGTTGGGAAATCTGATTGTCTTTTGGTTTATCATACATTTTCAAAGCCTCTATTTTTTGTTTTGGGTCAATGTTGCCAACTCCATTCATTGTCACTGTTGTGTTCAAGAGAAGTCATTTAGTCAATATCTGCTACAATTCTCTTGAACCTTCATTTCATGTCTGCCTTTCTATATCAGCATCATTTTGATCATTTTGTCTCAGATCATCATACTCATTTCGTGTTGTTGATGGGGGATACATCAAGGCCCTCCTACGATGGGTCGCTTCATGTCGACATCAGCTCATTATCTAGGAAGTTGACTTAGAAACATCCCTTGGTACCTTGGTGCTTGCATACATCAATGGAAATTTTCCTCACTTTCGGTGACAGGTTTACATCATTGGCCTTTGATCGAAATGTTTTGTCTGGTGTTCGACGTCAACTCATTTATTCACACCATACGGATTGTACTAGAGTACCTTGAGAGCCATTAACATCATCGATGGTTTCTCTCATGTTTGTTAACGGCTTACGTCATTGGATGATAATGAGATAGTGTCTACCATGTTTGACTCTATCTCATTAATTCACATGGTTAGACTCATACATTGGTTGGTTATGTGAAGGAGATAGAAGACCCTGAATCTAGTTTCATCCATCCTAGTTGCAATTTCAGGAATAATACAAGATCACAATGTATGATGGCTATGATCATATAGGCAATCATTTAGTCCTGTGTCCACCATGAGTCATTTGTGGACGTGTCTTTTGATCATTATACATGTAATGTTAGATTATGTGTTGTGTATGGGTATGCCTCCCTCAACAAAGATGTAATGATGTAAATGTATTGTAACAGATGATGATATCGTTAGTTGTTCTTGATCTTGACTTGTCACAAGGTAAAGCACTTCAGTGCTTTAAGGGGCAATCTTTTATAGGCCATTTTTTCACATATGGTCAATAGGCTTGCAAACAAGATCATTCACATCCTTTGAACACTTTGTCATCCTCCCTACACAAATCCCTAAGCATGACTCTTTCTAGTTCTTGTGTTTATGCCTGAAAGCACCTTATTTCAATGATTTTAAGGACTAATGCACCCTGGCCCCTCATTGGTGAGCGTTGACTACCAGGTTTCCCTATTATACACCTTTGTTGATCACCAACAGGTTGCTCAGTATTGAGGGTGCGCTAATTCTAGAAATTCGAGAAAACAAAAAAGAATCTTGAAGCTTCCTCTTCCAGAAGCTTCTAGGATTTGTTGTAACTATTTACCTCAGATAAAAGTCTCGAATCCTATCCTATCCTACCTTGGATTTTTCATCCCTTATCCCTTGTGCATGTCCCCCAATCAAGAGTGGATCTCAAGCCCATATTGGTAAAAGGATAAGAATTGATGAACTACCTCCTTCACCTATATATTTTCTGCCATCCATAGGCAAGGGGTGGGCTTTTGGAGAGTGATTCTACCCTTATGTTTTCGCTGTGAGAGATATAATTCCATGCATTAGGGTGATTAGAGGTGCACTTTGTGACAAGGAAAGGACAAGTCAACTCAAAGGAGCTATTCTACAGGATCAACACCTATTTTTGGTTGTAACTCACTCCATTTCTATTAATACAAAGAGTTATTTGTTTTCCTATATATGATGTTATGGTTTCATGTATTTCAATACCATGTTGATCTATTGAATAAAGTGATTAGATGATGCTACATAGATTCCATAGATCGTTGGCTTGTGTTATCTGATTGTGCAGGTTCTAATTATAGAGATCAGAGCTAGGAGTAGAGCATACGGGCCAAGGAAGGAGTGAAGCACACGATAGATTCCAGGTAGGCTTCATCTCATTATCTATTTACTTTAAGGAAAAAATTAGTCCCTTTCTCTTTCTTTTGTTCTAGGTCAGTCCACCAGGCCTAGGGAAGATACTTTTTTCCACATCTGTAGGTTTCGTATAATAGAGACCCCAGGAATTTAGAAGGTAGCCTGCTAAATTGAAATACCAGAACGTAAGCTACAAAATGTTACACATCCATGGGAGTGTTAAAAAATAAAACTTGTGATTTATTTTTATTGATATCCATACTTGAGGTTAAGTAGAATATGTCTAGAATTCCATTATTCGACTGATCTTCTTGAGTAGATGGAGTGGCAAGTCCCATCGAGTCATTAACAAATTGTCGATGGGAAAGAGGGATATTCTCTCAAAATATTTATAGATCCTTGATCCTTTTTTCCGCAATGGCATCTTTGAAGGCTCTACCCAACCCTTCCATTCCTAGAATAAATAGGAAAGGGGATAGAGGATCTCCTTTTCCAATTCCCCGAGAAGAATAAAAAAGAAAGGAGGGTGATTTGTTGACTAAGATTGAAAATTAGGTTGAGGATATAAGGTTATAAATCCAAACAATCCATTGGTTTGCCAGCCCAAAAGCTTGGAGAATGAAATAGAGGAAGTGCCAACTCAACTTTTCATAAGCCTTTGAAAATTCTAATTTAATCAACATTCCTGGCTTCTTTGTAATTCTTAGGGAGTGAATTTATTCATGGGTTACCAAAATACCATCTAGAATTTTCCACCCCTCAACAAAACCTATATGCTTCGAATATATGATCTTAGAGAGTAGAGGTTTTAACTTATTGGCTATTATTCTTTGTCATGATTTTATAAATAACATTGCAAAGTGTAATGGATCGAAATCCATTAGGGTCTTTGGTCTTCTATTGTTTAGGCACCAGGGTGAGGAAGGTAGCATCCAAAGCCTTGAGTATTTTTTAGGATGACCTAGATTATTCAATGGCTCACCATACATCATTACCAATCTTTAGCCAACAAATTTGGAAAAATTATGCAATAAAACCATCCAGACTCGGGGATTTATTGGAAGGCATGGATATAATTGTAGCTTCTATTCCTTCAAATGGGATTTATATGAGGAACAATTCATTTTGATCTGGAATGATGACTCGAGGGGTATTCCTGCTTATCTATCACATTTCTCTAGTTCTGTCAGTGGGTGGTTATGATAGGATGTCTTGAAATAATCGTGTTAACTCCATGGATATTTCCTAATGGGTCTCAAGATTTTTCCCTTCAATATTCAATATGTTGAAAAATGTGTAACTAGGTTCGGTCTTCATAAATATGAAATGTATTCTTGTAAATATAAAATAAAAATAGAATTATTATTATTTTGAAGAATGGGTTTCATGCTCAAGTTCTTTTACTTTATAGGTCAAGCATCCATTGAGTGCTTCTAGGGTTTTTCATAGGTATAAGAGTCATTGTCATATATTGAAGACCCTATGGGCACATTTTATATTGTAAAGAAAATTTTATTTAATCTTTAAAGTATCAAAATACCTCCAAGATCAAGTCAGCATAAAGAGTTGTCAAGTCGGCCTACATGAAGATCCATGTCCACCCTTGAAGAAGCCTAAATATAGAGAGGAAATTCCTCTCCATTCATCACTCATTCATCTCTTATGTGAAGAATCAGAAGAAGAAGGAAGTCAAATCATGAAGTGTGAAGAAGAGGAAGTCGAAGAAGTCGAAGTGTTTTTGGTCTTATCTATCTCTCTAGGGAAGATCGAAGTTAGAGTTTCTGTGCTAGGATATTTTGTGGTTCGATCTTGGAAGAAGAAGAGAAGGGAAGGGAAGTGAAGGTCTATTAGGGCATATTATTAGCCCTAAGACTCAATACAAGGCAAGAAAATTCAAGAGGAAGGCTATTAGAGGGAGATCAAAGTCTCCAAGAGAAGCAACAACAATTGCTAGGGGGGCAGAATTTCAGATATACTGGGAGGTCGAAGAAATTGTAGCAGGAGGTCATGGTAAACTTGATCTTGGATGGTATTTGTATTAGTATTTAGGTCATGGTATTCATTTATTTAAAGATCTATAAGAAGAGAATAGATTTACGAGTTTTCCCCTCAACAGGAGGAGTTTTGGCCCTGACTTGCAGCCTATATATTGTGTCATTATTCTTATTGTTTTGGCAGTTGTTTGATGTATTGCACATTGGAATAATAATGAAAAAATATAACAAGTAGAAAGTAACACAAATAGTTATCAAGTAAAGAGAATTAATATATTCATTGCCCTATTGAATTCTCAACGCAATAGTGATGATATTTTGTTATTATGGCGATGTTGTAACATCAATTTCTGGAAAAATGTTGTGTTTCTCTCCCATTCTTTCAACCATTGGATCCTTGAATTTTGTTTCCAAATGATATCTTCTTGTTTGCTTCATTCTTCTAATTAACTTAATATGTCAATGTCTGCTTTGAATAGAGAATCTCATCTGCCCTCCAAAATTTCATCCTATTGTATCTCTTCCATTCTTTGTTCCAACTTTCTTTTCTCCTCTAGAATATCTCCAAATTGTTTCTTTTTCCATCCTTTTAGGCTCCATTTAATATGTTTCAATTTCTTGTGGAGAATAAGCATAGTTGAGCCCCACAAATCATTTAATTCCTCCACAATTATTGTATATTAGTTTGAAAATTTGGATGGTGAGCCTAGAAATGTTTGAAGCTAAAGGGCCAATTTCGAGGCCGGGTTTTTAGAGCAATGTTGAAATATATAGGACAGTGATTTGACCCATGGCTTGGGAGGATTAGTTCCTCCATGAACATATCGCAATTCAAAATATTTTCAGTGATTAAAAAGTGATCAAGTTTAGAAGTTAACTAATGTTGTCACCCACATCTATTGTTCCACGTGTTCACTCCATTTTTAGTGGTTATTTCTACTAGTTGTGTTGCATCAATGGTGTCTTGGAATAGATTCACCTTATCCTCCAATCTTTTTATTACCCCCAATTTTTCTTTGAGCAACCTAATTAGATTAAAATCACCCCAAATTATCCATGGAGATGGGGAAACCAACCAACTAGTCTTTAGGATAGAATTGAGAAACAATGCCTTATCCTTTTAGGCATTTGGACCATATATATTCAAGATGGTGTAGAATTATCTTGATCTAATGGTTTGGAAGTGGATTACTAAATATGGTAGGAAGTAGACATATTTGTTACCCTCCCCCTGATTGACCCATCACATCAATCCCTACTATTTGGCAACTTGTGCTCCATTTACTGACAATATTGCTTAGAGATTTAATGAAAAATTTAGTTTCTTATATCATCATGATTGAAATGTTTTCCAATTTCCATTTCTCTCTTAAGATCCTCTACTTCCCTTTAGAGGAGAGGCCCCATATGTTCCATGATATGAATTTCATGGTTGTGGTTTATTTTCTCCCTAAAATACCTTCGGAAAAATCCTGACTCTCCTTAAACTGACCAGTGTACCACCCACTTTATCCATAATCTATAAGTTATTCTTGATTTCTATTTTTTCCTCATCTTGTTAGGGCTTGGTTGGTTCTTTGAGAGGGTGCATTTGGACTCGAAGCACCCCACTATTTGTTGTACCTGAGCTGGACTTAGAGGCCTCATGCCTATATTTCAAGTATGCTTTGCCCATGAGTTGAACCTAATGTCCTCGTAATTTAAATGAGCGCTTCCCTTATCGAGCCTTGGTGATTTCTAATAGGATTAGAGCATCCAATTCCATGACTTATGCTTTGCCATTGCTTATTTCCACTCCATTTGGTGTTACATGGAGATATACTAGAGGAAACGCCAACTAGGGAGATGATTCACGGGGAGGTTGAATAGCATAAGGGGTTGTCGACTATAGTCTAACCAAAGAATAGGTAGCAGGCAGGGGGTCCTGGACTTGAGATGGACCCTCTTCATTTCTCATATATGGATCTAGGATTTTCTTATCTAATAGTGGGTTAGAATTTTCCAAGGATACAAGTATCTCAAAATGATTAGATCCCACCAAATTTCCTTCCACATTGTTTCGCTACGATGAGGGGTTCCTTAAGCTTTGACACTTATTCTTTATCTATATAAATCCATCCTTGTCCTAAGATGGGGACACTTCAAAACTTGAATTTGTAGGAAATAGAGGGAAATCCCAATATACATGGCCATATTCATGGCACTAATGGCATCTAATGTACTCATAACCGAGCAAAAACTTCTCAAGCTTGTCTTGGAAGTAGATGTTAATTAATTTTGGCAGGGGTTCTAATATGTTCATGTACACACATATTCGAGCATATGAGATGTATCTAGCTTTCCTTTTTGCTTCTAAAATTTTGATAAATTGTCCCAGGGCATTCCCAATTCCTGTAAGTGTTTCTTCATCCCACAACTCTTGTGGCAGATAATACATGTAAATCCGTATTAAGGAAACCTTGAAGTCTTCCTTATCTGAAGCAAACCTTTCAGTCTAGAACCCTAGATACAATCTTGAAGAGTTAAAAAAATATGGAGCATTCTCAAAGACTCGATTTGAATCCTCTAAACAAGGAAATGCAACTGTAAAAAATCCTTTCGCTCCTACTTCGAGCTTAATTTGGCCCTTGGGCTTCCATTTATTAAGGATCTAAGAAGTTAAGGCTTTCTCTGACGGCCATATTCCCAATAATTTCCCAATCAGTGAATGGTCTTTCATATATTGCACATATTATTCTATTTGATTCAAACGAATATCATATTTTGCATCTACAATTTCCTTAGGAAGTGTTTTTTTCTGGTTGTCGAATGCCTTTCTAAGCTCCTGGTTTGTTTTTTTCTTGTTGGTCACCTTTCAGGTTTTGTACTATATTATTTGGGTTAACCGCCATAGATTGATTCAGGGGTTGTTCACCTTAAACAATCCTGCTATAGGAGCGAGCACCACTCCCTCCACTAGCACTCGACATAGGAGTGGTAAAGAGAGAGTCAGATGTTGATGCAATGAGGGTTTTGAGAGGAAACAACTAGGGTTTTGCAAAGCTCCTTTTCATCAATTTTGTTTATTTCAAATGTTATAAGTTTTTAATTTTTTTAAGTATTATATTTTTCTCATCAATTTTACATAAAGCTTGGTTAAATATATTATTGTAATTGTTGAAATTGCACAATCGAAGTATTTTAAAGAATTTTCGAGGTATTGAATTAATTTAACAAGATGTTTTTTTTGGGCAATTAGGTTGAGC
>APFE030076768.1:13363-47966 GCA_000404065.3 Pinus taeda
ATAAAAACTCTTAATCTCAAAATATTAATGTCATTATTTTTTTTATTTTGCAAATTAAATAAAAATTTCATGATATGAAAACATTGTGAAACAAAACAAAAAACACATATTCGGGAATCCCTTGAAAAAATAAACATCTTAGATTGAAAAAAAAGAAGAGGAATAAGATAAAATTAACAATTGTTAAATAATCAACATTTAAAATAAAAAAATTGTGCATACTAAGGACATGGGAAATTTTTAAGTGTACAAAATATGCCTTAAAAAAATTATGATTTTCAAAATTCGCATGAAAATAAAAAAAATTTAAAAAAAAATTATCCACACTCAATACATTAGAAAATTTAAAGTGTAAAAAATAAGCCCTCTAAAAAAAGGGGTTGATGGTGCATCAACATTTTTCAAAATCAATATGAAAATCGTTAGTATTTTTAAAAAAATGTTCATACTTGATACATAAAAAAATTTAAAAATATGCTCCAGAAATAAGAGGTTGATGCTACATCAACACTTTTCAAAATGAATATGAAAATCACTAACATTTAAAAAAAATGTTCATAAGAAATTTTAAAGTGCCATAAATATGCTCAAGAAAAGAAAAAAAGTGTATTCTGAATCACCATTTTTCAAAATCGGGTGATTTTTTGCTACCTCAAAAAACGAGTACTTGGTAATTTTCTCATTTGATTGGTGACTATGTTAATCCAGTTCAATGGACAATTTAGAACTCGTTAATGAACAAACTTAGGAAAATATAAGTACATCTAATGAAAACAATCCTGCTCTTGAAACTATTTTAGATTTTAATAAACTTATTGTTTGTGATGAAGAGGATCAAAGAGAATCAATGACTCAAAATGCAAACTTTAGTAATGATGACAAAGTTGAAAACTATCTTGTCTACAACATGCTTCCTACATTAGATGTTAGATATGTGTCTAATGAGTTCTATGATGTCATTATTAATATTGTTCAATCACACAACTCGAAGCACCATGATACTCATTTTCAGGAATGTACAGTTATATTCAATCAAATAATTTACACTCCTGAAAGCATTTCAAATTATGGTGAACTTGATGTTTGTGTGGAAGAAAACAATGAGGAAATAGAATTAGAAACTCAAGAATTGGTCTACAATTTTAATGGTCATTAGAAAAGAAGGGAAGCATTTTGTTTCATTTGTTCAAATATTCATTTCACTTTATACCCTATTATTTTTACTAATGATAATTTGTTTGATAATCATTTAGTAGTTCCTCTGTACACAACTACCTTTTTGGAGGACAAGAGAGTTACCATAAATCAAATGAATGATGAGTTCTCTATCAATTTCATTTAGAATAAAAAAAAAATGTTAAATTATCATTCCTTCAATGGCTCTAAGAATTTCCATGTATGTACATTTGATTATCCTTCTTGTTTTGATTTACATTTTAAAAGGGAATATAGTGAATCCATTTATGATGATGATTTGGAGATTGATGATATGAATATGTTTAACTTGTTGTTGCTGAATATTTTAGATATTCACATTCTCAATCCTCAAGTTGAATTTATATTGCAAGATTAAATCTATCCTTATTTTAATGATGCTACATTAGATCTTCATCTTGAATCTTCAAAACATCACAATGCTTTCAATTTTTAAGAAGAAGAATCCATTCCCATATATGATACTGAGGTCATTAATCAAGTTCTTATTTGTTGTCATGATCTTGAACACCTTTCACAAGTAAATGTTATTATTAATCTTGATTACATTATCTCAAATGATAGTTGTGAAAAGGAAGTTTTTGCAAATAAATCCCTAGTGTCTTATAATATTAACGTAAATAATGATGTAATTTTGTTGTATGTTCTTCATTTGTTATGGGTTTTTTCATATTTGTATACAACTTGTATGTTTCAATATTTTTATATTTTTTGCTATAATTTTGAGTACTCAAGTATTGAAAACTCACCAAGTGCATTAGTGGAAGAACATCAAAATCATTTTCAAAGATTGGATTATGAGCATCAAGACTTTAAAGTATTTCAACTTTAACTGATGTTTTTGTCTTATCAACCTATTTTTACCTTTAAAAGAATTGATGTTTCCAAACTTCCACAAATTTAAGCACTTGAGATTATATCATTCAAATCTTGCCAAGTATCTCACCCATCTGTAACTATTTTGTGATATTTAACATATTTCCATCCCAACTTTGATGATCCATTTTAAACTCATTTGGAGAAATCAATTTCAAAGAATATTTCATTACATTGTAATATTAATGCTCTCCCTCTTATACATACTACTAATGTTTCTTTACAAGGTGAGATTTATGATGTTACTCAACAAATTGCTACTTCAACCTTGTTTTCCTTTGGATGATTACATTTTGACTTTCATGATATGATTGAAATATGGTTGAAGAATACATTTAGAGTGAAATATCTTGTAAATAATAAGTGGCTTTTCTTGATTATGTTAGAGGTAGATGTACATATATTAGACTTTTCTTTGTATAATTTAGTTATGAGTCAATTTTTGTTACTAATTTTAGATGTACATATCACTACAAGGATAAAAGAACATGAATGGATCCATTAGAAATGTGACTTTATTTAGTCTTGGTTGTTCCTATAGAGTATAGTAGGATAGGAATAGGACTAGTTTAACTTGGTTTGTTTCATTATTTCTTTTTCTTACTAGAATAATGCAATTATTAATTAAGCAGGTGAAAAGTCCTTCAAAGAGACCACCTTGATTATTCTTAGTTATTTTCTCCACCTCTTGGGGTAGGATTTAAAATGATTCAAAACATTAGTGTCAAAATAAATATATACATGGAACCTTTCAAGGAAATATTAATTTACTCATCAGAATTTTATCCTTAATAAGTTTTTTTTTTGGATTAATATCGAACAATCAATAAATTGTCGAAAAATGATTTTTTACATATGCTTCACTCTAGTTTTGTTTTTATTTGCAAAATTTCATCCTAAGAAATGAATCTTTGAACAAGATTTGGTAAAATCACTTTTTAATCACTTACACCTTCTTTAGGATTGGATGTTTTAGTTCATATATCAATCACATGATGAAAAAAACAATTATGAACATACCATAATATTGGTATCATAATTTTTATATGATATCTACTAGTCTTATGTTTTCATCCACATATGTTTTGTCTTTATATTTTCAAATTCAGAAAAGAGCTTAATACAATCCAATCTTTCATTTGAAATGTTGTCCAAATTTCTTATAATACTTCTTGTAAATATAAAAGTTAGATAGAAATATATCTAACTCATGATGCCCAATATTTAACTAGTACACATGGCATGATCTTTCTTTTTCAAGGGTTAATTTAGAGCTTGTTTGAAATTTGAAAAAGGAATACTTTTAAAATTAGCTAAATCATGAAGTTTCCTTTTAGCAAATTTACGATGATGATTCACAAAGTAATATGCCTTCTTTCTTATTCATTTGATCATATTGAAAATTCATATCTTTTACATGATTTGTAAATAGAGTGGGAAGTCATTAATAACTTTCAAATAGTTTGTGAAGCAAGGTAAGATACATTCATATCTAGACAGTGGATTCTCATGATTTTGTTTCATTAGTATCCTTTTTATATAAGGATAGACCTCACATTTCAATTTTATGATTTTGATCATGTTTGTTTTAATTTTTAAAATTCATTCCAAGTATTCAAGGATATTCATGCTATATTTCCATTTTTATGACTATCACCTTTCTAAAATCATTTCTTTTATGGTTGGTACTCTTCGTTGGCTCAATGTTTTCCTTAGTATAGATTCAGTAAATTAGATGATCATGAGCATATGTAAATTTTTTTTAGGAGAATGCAACATCCTCTTACCTATTTTATACTTTGCAAAATCTTGCATGTGAAGAAGTTAGATATTTAAAATACTAGTTTTTTAAGAATGTCAAGACCTTCAAGGTATGCTTGTATATGTTTATCTTCATCTTCCGATAGTTTCATAATAATTCCATTTTTCTCATTTTAATTACTTTGTGTTACTAATATTTATCGTTTATCTTTTGGTAAGTCTTCGATGGCTTCCTTAGAGATTTGAATTTACTCGTAGATTATATTAGATTAATAAATTACTTATTTTATTCACTTTCTTTCTATTTGCAAAAAAAAACAATTCTACGAACATTTATGTTGAAAAATGAGTCATCATCAAGATGCATTTAGAGAAGTTCACTTTAATTTTTCCCTCTTCATTATTTATTATCTTTCCTGCATTTACTCTTGTTAAATATTTCCTATAAGTCTTATAATTAACAGTTGATCATTGAGGATTATAGTAGTTTAACCACGAAACAAGCTATGTGAAAGGAAAATATATCTTGATGAAACACTCATACATAAACTTTTAGTCATAATTATTTTTTAGGATTTTACTCTTGAATAAACTCTTTATCAATAATCAATATACAAGACGTATTAATCAAGAACTTAAATAATTGACACATTAATCAGGACAATTCCTTAGTAATGCATATTTCCTTTGTGTTAAGTTTTCTACACTCATCTTGTCTAGTTGATGCTTTATTTCATCCATGGCCTTAATATTTTCTATACTTTTCTTTTATTTCAAGAACATTTTCTTTTGGATTTTGTTTGTTTAGTATTATTAAACTTATACAGTGATTTAATTTTTCTTTCGCTCTTGGATTTGATTTCGATTTTGTGATATTTCCAAAATATTTATGGGGAATATTTCCATATAACACCATTTAGTAGACTTGAGAAATATATACTCTCTTGCTAGTATGGGTTGTCATTTATCCAATATAACATTCTTATAAAGTTTCATTTCCTCTACATTGGCCCATATACTTTGGAGCAACTCTTAGATGTGGCTCAAGTCATATGGTTCATCTTTTTAAAGGAAATAATAAATTCTAGTATTTTCCTTGAATCTCTCCTTTTTCCTACCAAACTTAAATTAATACTCTACATTGGTATATGTGAGTAAGGCTCATGGGGTCAAAATTAAAATTTATGGAAACTATTTTCCTTAGATAAAAACACCTCTTGTAGCACCTTGCTTTCTTCACCCAATTTCCAAAATGCAATTTTCCTTTTGAAAAAGGAATACTTTTAAACTTAGCTAAATCATGAAGTTTCCTTTTAGCAAATTTACGATGATGATTCACAAAGTAATATGCCTTCTTTCTTATTCATTTGATCATATTGAAAATTCATATCTTTTACATGATTTGTAAATAGAGTGGGAATTCATTAATAACTTTCAAATAGTTTGTGAAGCAAGGTAAGATACATTCATATCTAGACAGTGGATTCTCATGATTTTGTTTCATTAGTATCCTTTTTATATAAGGATAGACCTCACATTTCAATTTTATGATTTTGATGATGTTTTTTTTTAATTTTTAAAATTCATTCCAAGTATTCGAGGATATTCATGCTATATTTCCATTGTTATGACTATCACCTTTCTAAAATCATTTCTTTTATGGGTGGTACTCTTCGTTGGCTCAATGTTTTCCTTAGTATAGATGATCATGAGCATATGTAAATTTTTTTTAGGAGAATGCAACATCTTCTTGCCTATTTTATACTTTGCAAAATCTTGCATGTGAAGAAGTTAGATATTTAAAACACTAGTTTTTTAAGAATGTCAAGACCTCCAAGGTATGCTCGCATATGTTTATCTTCATCTTCCGATAGTTTCATAATAATTCCATTTTTCTCATTTTAATTACTTTGTGTTACTAATATTTATCGTTTATCTTTTGGTAGGTCTTCGATGGCTTCCTTAGAGATTTGAATTTACTCGTAGATTATATTAGATTAATAAATTACTTATTTTATTCACTTTCTTTCTATTTGCAAAAAAAAACAATTCTACGAACATTTATGTTGAAAAATGAGTCATCATCAAGATGTATTTAGAGAAGTTCACTTTAATTTTTCTCTCTTCATTATTTATTATCTTTCTTGCATTTACTCTGGTTAAATATTTCCTATAAGTCTTATAATTAACAATTGATCATTGAGGATTATAGTAGTTAAACCATGAAGCAAGCTATGTGAAAGGAAAATATATCTTGATGAAACACTCATGCATAAACTTTTAGTCATAATTATTCTTTAGGATTTTACTCTTGAATAAACTCTTTATCAATAATCAATATACAAGATGTATTAATCAAGAACTTAAATAATTGACACATTAATCAGGACAATTCCTTAGTAATGCATATTTCCTTTGTGTTAAGTTTTCTACACTCATCTTGTCTAGTTGATGCTTTATTTCATCCATGGCCTTAATATTTTCTATACTTTTCTTTTATTTCAAGAACATTTTCTTTTGGATTTTGTTTGTTTAGTATTATTAAACTTATACAGTGATTTAATTTTTCTTTCGCTCTTGGATTTGATTTCGATTTTGTGATATTTCCAAAATATTTATGGGGAATATTTCCATATAACACCATTTAGTAGACTTGAGAAATATATACTCTCTTGCTAGTATGGGTTGTCATTTATCCAATATAACATTCTTATAAAGTTTCATTTCCTCTACATTGGCCCATATACTTTGGAGCAACTCTTAGATGTGGCTCAAGTCATATGGTTCATCTTTTTAAAGGAAATAATAAATTCTAGTATTTTCCTTGAATCTCTCCTTTTTCCTACCAAACTTAAATTAATACTCTACATTGGTATATGGGAGTAAGGCTCATGGGGTCAAAATTAAAATTTATGGAAACTATTTTCCTTAGATAAAAACACCTCTTGTAGCACCTTGCTTTCTTCACCCAATTTCCAAAATGCAATTTTCCAACTAAGGAACCCAAAAGGGTGGAAACAAAAGATAGTTGAAAGCATATAAATGTGGGAAGTACAAGTAAACCCATTGGGGCTATGGACACTTGCTAGCAACATGGATATTCTTGTGTGGTGTAAAGACATCTTCATTGGGGCTATGGATGCTCGTAGGCATCGAAGAAATGTCAAGAAAGACAAAACAATTTACATTCAATAGATGTATACTAATAATAAAAATTCCTTGCCCTACCTCTTATATCCAATAGTAGAAATACAATACAGAAATAAATTTCTTGTTAAATGAAATTCGTTACTTTAATACTAGGTAGATGTCAAGTACTTTCATCTTCAAAACTTATATTACTTTAATTCATGTTATGTGGGACCCAAAGAAGTGGTACAATATACGAGAACCCTCATAAAATTATCATTTGTGTTTTGGTAAATCTAATATCTTTAATTAATACCATAAAATAATGCTTCATCCCTATTTGTCACCAATTGTTGAAGCCCCAACACCTATCCATAATTTCCTTGAGAAATAAAAATGCCCCCCAATATGAATTTTGCTAATGTCACTTTCGGATTTTTTTTGTTTGCTTTATTTTGAGTGACTTTAGCTTTCCTTGGTTTTCATTTTTTATTACCACACAACCTCTGCTTCTCCAACAACTTTTAAACACGATTAAGTTTACTTGATTTTGACCTCCAAACTGAAAATTACAACTTTTTAAAGTCTTGGATTTATTTCACCATCCTGATAACTTGATTTGAAAAACCCCTTCTTTTGAATTGTCCATTCTTGGTTCGACTTGGTCTCTACGTGGAATTTTCATAGTCCATGACAGTTTCGTACACACACACATATATGACTTTATTGTTTAATAAAATTAAAACACTTTACATATAGAATTACATAATATTATGTAATTCTCTATTTAATGTATAATACATATTAATTATTCTTTTATATATAATATATATATATATATATTATATATATTCTTTATTAAAATTAAAAACACTTTACATGTATATATTTTAAGAACATATTTTTATATTACACAAATATATTAACCAAAAAATGTTATAAAACACATGAAGAGAGAGCTTGCCTTGCATAAACATAAGACAACACATATTAATAACTACATGCACATTACACACGCGCACACACATACATATATATAACTAAACTCATGAAATAACCATATATAAAGTGTTTTACATATAATAATAAAACTCCACAAAATTGCATTTCATGTATACTCCTCTTGTTACATAGAATGACAATCTCTAAGATGTTACAATAGTAATTTCATTGATCAAATTTTCATCTTGGGTTCTCGGGCCCTCATCCATCGTGGGAACTACTTAACATATGATACTGCAAGACCAAGATGATGTGATCTCCGGAGAAATTGATTTCTCTACTTGAAAATTTCTTGTGATTAGTTCTTATTTCTTCTTTGTAGTTATTATATATTTATCATGAAGACAACTACCAAAACTTCAAAGAAAAAAGATAATGCAATATGTAGGCACTCAGCTAGGGAAAAACACTTAAAGAGGGGAAAACCCAATCAAAATCTTCCTGAATAGAATCAAAATTAGATTGAGACCATCCTAGACCCTTGACCTAAACCTCTCTCCATCCATCAAGTCATCCTTTTAGTTGGAGTACTTAATATTCTTCCAAAATAGTTCTTTAGAAACAAGGGTTTCGACCCTTTCTATCACTTTTGTTTTCGGCTCCTATAATCATATAAACTCCAGTCATGTAATAGGATTTGGTCTTCCTATTTTTATCATTTTCATAGGTAACCCATCCTTGTTGCTTGAACGAACTTCTTCTATTAAAAAAAATTGGAAATTGGTTGAGATGACCAATGTTATAAGGCCGAATGCTCCTTTATATATATGTGGTATTCACAAGGCGGATGTGTCCCTTCATGAGGCCAATGAGACATCTTATTTGAGGGAAACTTTAAGTGCTTGAGGCTGACTTGATGGTGAATGGGTTTTTATGAATATAATACATAAAGTAAATTTTTTTCTTTGACAACATGAACCTAAGAATGGATTCTTTACATAATATCTTTGACTTTACAACAAAAATACTAGAGCACTCAGTGTGTGCTTTGACCTATTGATCATTGACCCAAGCATGAAACACATTCTATAATATGTCAATATTTTTTTTAATAAATATTTTTTATTCTTCTTTATATTGAAAATACATGACTCAAATACAATTATGAAGACCGACACTAGTTACATTATTCAACAAGAACTTGGTTCTTCAGGATCTCAACTGAATTTCCAAAAGTATAATTATCATTCCCCCATGATATGTTTTGGAGGTTGAGATTTGAGAGGGGAAGCATGAAGGTTATTAAATACATAACTTAATTTGATGTTATTTTAATGGTCCACATTGGACCTACTCCCCTCTCCACCTTGGATGAGAGATTTAATTTAAGTCACATCTAGTTTTCGAAGGAGGTTTTATAGAAATATATGGCTTTCAAGCCCCACCATCATGGGCTCATCTTAATTCAAATTACATTGAGCCCATTAAACATTTTAAACATCATCTATTGCTAATTCATTTTTTTCCATGCATGTCGAATTTAACATTGTGGTAAATTTAACCCTTTTCCAAAACATAACTAATGCTTGCCATAATGCACTGAGTTTGGTACAAGACCTTTGAGAAGCCATATATCAAGATATATGGTACAACATTAGGCCCAAGAGGGCTCATTGGAAATATAAAATAGAGGATAAAAATCTAGGAACAACAATATAACCAAATGTGTGCACTAAATACTCCTAATATTCAATAGAAGTTAGGGTTATTAATTTTGCAACAAACACAGTTGAGTGATTCTTTAGGAAAAATCTAATAGCCAGAACATTTGGTTGTTGGGACCTCCTCCGAATATTATCAATTTGTTAGTGGTATAACAACATGAAGCAATTAAGAGCTCAAATTTTGTTTTTGTTATTTAATTAAATCATATTTTTATTAGAATGTTTGTTTTTTTAATCTTTTGAGATATGGGTTTTTCCCTCTCTATTCTAATATATTTTGAATAATAATTTTGTTAATGTTTTTGTATGATTCATTTATTGAAATCACAACATGAAATCAAATAATTTTGGATTGGAGATAGAGAGAGAGAGAGAAAAAAAAATAGTTCCCAAAATCTTCATTCAACTTCCTTGAAACAACTCTCCATTTTGAATTGGAATTGTGTAATTATAAATAAGAAATATGTGAATGTCAAAGTGTTTCTATTTTCTGCAAAAGAGAAAACTCTTTGCATTATTGTAAAACAACTCCATTTTCTATAGAATTAGATTGGAACTCAAATCTGAGTTCTGGGGATGCTTTTTGAACATTTATTTCTTGATATCAAAGGATAGAAATTATGCATTGTTGTAGATCCATCTTTGATGGCAGAGATGTAGAGCCTAGGAAGACATTTTTGAAGAATTTTCTATCTTTAAGAAGACATTAGGGTTTATGTATGTATTTAAATTTGAGTATTTTTATTCAATTTGAATGCAATAATATACTTTTATATTTGACAAAATTATTCCATAACTTGTATATTATTGCATTAATACAGATTATGCAGGTGTCTTCTATATAAATAGTTATATGTTTGTATGATAGAATAAAGTTGTCCAAGTTTTCTTGAATGTGATTATGTATGAAAATTAATTTTTGATGATTAGTTATTCAGAGATTTATTAATATACATTGGTTTTAAGAGTCACTTAAGCATGAGAACTATTTCTATTCTATAGAGAATTATCCTCAATCATTTTTCAGTCTTAAATAATTCTTCAAAGACACCATGAATGAGGTCAAATAATATCAGGTATCATAACTACTTTTGTAACTTGATATTAATCACAAATCTTGTGTTCAATTCCCATTTAAAATCATTAAACTTAGTATAATAGAAACTACTTTTAATTTGCTAGGTTAGAACAATTTTATTTATTTTCTACATTATTAGTGATCCAAGAGGATCCCTAATGACCTAGAAAACAAATTCCTCAAATCTTAGGGAAACCAAAACCAAATCAAAGATTGCATCATAAGGAATCCAACAATGTGAATGATGCCTCAATCTAATTTCGTATGGAGAAGTTATGCTCAATAAATGTTATGGTCAAACTTGGCAAAAGTATAGGATTTAGTTTGTTCCAGTTAAATTTGGATCATCACCAAATTTTTCAGTGCATAAAAAAATTCCATCAAATTTGGCAGAGGTTCAATATATTTAGTAGTGGTTTTAACTGTGGTTAAATTTGGTGGAACCTCCAAATCTGGTGGTTTCCACTAGCTTTGGTGGCAATTTTGATGGCCTAATAGAATGGGGTCATGTGGCTCAATCAAATGGTGCTACGTGGCACCTATATGGGGGAAACATTGCCCCCCCAACCAACATAGCTAGTAGCCAACTCAACAGTTTAAAATATTATTTTTAAACTAACAACTGTTTGTTATCCAAACAATTAATGGTTATAACTATTTTTAAATTCAAAATTAAACATTTTTTTAATTATCTATCTATCTATCTATATATATATATATATTATATATATATATATATATATATATATATATATATATTATATATATATATATATATATATCTATATATATATCGAGTCTCAATTCCACAGTTTGTCAGCCCCTTTCGTTGCTAACAAACTGGGAGACTAGTTGGGATGATTGTGTATAGTATATTGCGGTATGGCTGGGTTAGGGGTTCAAACCCAACTAGACCACTATGCACTATACACAATCATCCTAAATAGTATGCCAACAGGTGGAACTTTTCTTTATCAACGAACACTAAAAGTCATAATCCCTACTCATTTCATTCAGAGAAGTCATGAGCAACCAGCGAGGCTCACAAACAGTGGAACTGAGGCTAATATGGGAAACATGATAGGGAAAAACCATGTGCATCTGGAACCAGGCACATGCATGAGTTTTGAGAAATAATATTTCAAAGGAATATTCTTGAAAATATTCCTAAGGAATCTATTGAGGAATATGAAGATTCCCTAGATGGTCCAGAGTTGATGGTGGCGGAATATAGATGAGTGTATACTCATTTTACTCAGATTTTGACAAGGATTTCACTGGTGCAATTAGATTTGGGATCAAAGCAACAGATATTAGGGCTCATGGTAGAAGCTTGCATGTTTCATTAATTTCTGGAAACAAAATTCAAGACAGTAATACACCTTTCAGAAACAAGTCATATTTACAGTCAAAAGTCTTAGAAGGTGAGACAGACCTACTAGTGCTATAATTGTTATGTTTTTAGTAGTGTATTTTCATGTCACTCCAAAGGTTAGAGGTATAATGATGTATTTTCCATGTACACATTTTCAATTTTTTTTAGATGAATGAAGAGGCATCCCCACTATTGAAGCAAGGCCCAGAGACATAGTCCACATTAGACAAACTTTGTTATCAAAATTTGTGTGCATTTCTTTTATGGTATTTTTTATGTTGCTTCTTCTTTAAAAATTTTCATTTTTGGTTTTACATGCTCTTTTATGCAACTCTGAAAACATCATCGAAGAAAAGATCCCATATCATGTTGGCATCAAAGTGGTCTTCTTGTTGATGTGAATTGTGAGTGGGGATGATAATAGGGGCCAAACTCAAAAAGGTTGAAGGAAAACCTAAGTCTTTTGACCCAAAGTTTGGACATGCAACAAAAAGAAGGAAAATATAATATGATGATGCATGTACTGAGAATGTGCAATATTTTCATAATGCTTTCTAGAACATTGCAAATAAGGTAGATAAATTGTTTGTATATTATGAGAAGAAATTGTTAATGAAGAAAAAGAAGAAGAAAGAGAAAGCAGAGGAAAATGCTTTGGTAAACTAGGGAAAAGGAGGAGAACCTCCTAAACCTCCATATCCATATTCAAGTGAATGCTCTCCTTCTTCATATTCTTCTCATCATTAATGGCTACAATAACTTGAGGAGATCAATCAGAGCATTCAAGCAGAGAATGTTGAATTAAGAAGACTACTACAAGAAGTAGAAAATGAGAAGAATGGATTGTAGATTCAATTAAAAGCCACAAAATAGGCCTTGGAAAATATGAAATGCAATGAATACTTAGTGAAGCCATCATCACCCACTATAGAATGAAAACTAAGGTAAATAGTTCCAATGATTATTGAATTTCATGTTCTAGTTATGATGGCTCACTTTGGTGAATTTGGGAGGTACACTAAGGGCATTGGTTGGAAGCTAATGAAGAAAATGGGATATGAAGGAAAGGGCCTAGGAGTTAATGGACAGGTAATTGTGAATCCCATCCAAGTGGCGGAACTACCTCGACATGCAGGATCGGGCTATGTTAGAGAGGAAGCTTAAGAAATACAGTTCAAACCCATGGAGACAAGAGAGTATTAAAGCAACATGTCTGATTCAGTGCAAGATGCTGAGAGAAAATCAAAACCTTCTAGTGATAGTGAGAATTTCAAAGAAATAACTAAGTTAAGTTCATCTCACCATAATTTCACCAAAGAAAATTGTTCAAGGAAGGATATGTCACCCAGGAAGGAGACATAAAAGAAGGTCAAGAAAATATGGAGGAAGAAAAACCATTGTAGTCATTGCAACAAGGGTGGACATCATAAATCAACATGTTGGGAGGTCCATTGAGAGCTATTCAGAAAGAAAGACAGGGAGCATATGAAAGCACCTATAAAGGAAATGACTAATGAAGCAGTTCAACAAGGAAACCAACTATAGGAAGAAATCCCATTAGATTGATTAGGTAAGAGATGGGTAACCTTTTTAAGAAGTTGAGCATGGACACCATTGTAAATCACATTTCTCTTTTTAAAGACCCCATAGATGGGAAAAAACATGTAAAAGTAATTATGTGTATAATATCACTTGAGTATGCAACATAGTGATAATTTGGCCTTTAGTTGCATAACAAAGGGTATGGGTTTTGTTATAAAGCTTGACCATGAGTGTTTCATAAACTTTTGGCAAGTATGGTATTGTTTGTAATTTTGCATGTTGGACATGTATTGGCAACTATATATTTTCATATGGATACAGGTGTCGAATTCATCATTCCTGGTTCTAAAGTATGAAGGTGAAGGAAAGGAAAGGTGGCCTATAAGAGACATTTGTTGTGCAAATCAAGATTGCAGTACGTTTATACTTTTGGAGGATGAAAATTCCTTCAATGGATTATGTGGAGGAATGATCTAGGGAGATCCCTAATAGCCCAAAACTCAAATTCCTCGAATTTCAATGAAAATAGGACCAAATCAAAGATATCATCACAAGGAATCTAACGACATAAATGGAGTCTCAATCCGAGTTCGTATGCAGAATTTTTGCTCAATCAAATTTGTGGTCAAACTTGGAAAAAGGACAAGATTTAGTTGGCACCTGATAAATTTGTGCCATCACCAAATTAAACAGTCTATCCAAATCATTGGTCAAATTTAGTGGAGGTTCGGTAAATTTAGTAATGGTTTTAACTATGGTTAAATTTGGTTGAACCACCAAATCGGGCAGCATCTGCTAAATTTGGTGGTGGTTTGATGGCCAATAGATTGGGGCCACACAACCTAATTAGATGGTGTCGTGTGGCACCTAGATGGTGGTCGAATTGGCCTCAAACCAACCCAAATAGCAAGTAACTCAGTAGTTTAAAAGAATTTTAAAAAGTATAATGACAGTTTGTTATCCAAATAGTTAACAGTTATAACAAAATTTTAAATTTTAAATTAAATGTTGGTTTAATTATTATATATTATATATTATAATAATTTTCATTTTGGTTTGAACCCCTGACCCTACCAAACCATAATGTGCGATACATAGTCATGCCAACCAGTCTACCAACCAGCAAAAATTTGTTTTATCCACCAGTGCTAGATGTTATATACCTAACTCATTTCATTTAATGGATCCATGAGTGACTCACAAGTTTAATGGGCTGTGGAAACAAGAGAAGCGTGAGATCCAAGATAGGGCGAAACTTTATGTGTTTGGAACCAGATGTGGACATGATTTTTGATCAAGAATATTCCTAGGGAATATTCTCCAAAATATTTGTAAGGAATCTATTGTGGAATCTGAAGATTCTTTGGGGGCTCTAGAGGTTACAATGGCATAATATAAATGATTTTATACTCACTTACTCAGAGTTTCACAAATATTTCACTGTTGTAGTCAGATTTGGCATATGACTATTGGATCTCAAGGCTCATGACAAAAGCCCACGTGTCTCATTAATTGTCGAACATGAAGTTTAAGACAACAATGCGCCTTTCAGAAGTTGGTCATGTTTACAATCAAAAGTCTCAAAAGGGTGATACAGACTAGTTGGTGTTGTTATTGTTGTGTTTTAAGCAGTGCATTTTTAGCTCACTACTCAAATTGGATGTATAATGATGTATTTTTCCACATACTCATTTTCATTTTTGTTGAGATGACTGAATAGGCCTCCCTACTACTGATGTATAACTCAGTGGCATATTCCACATTGGATGAAATATGCTATCAAACTTTGTGTGCATTTTCTTTATGGTATCTTTTATGTTGCTACTTATTTAATTTTTTTCCATTATGGTTTTACATGCTCTTTTATGCAAATCTGAAAACATCACCAAAGAAAAGACCTTGAATCAATTACCTAGGATTGCACTTAGATTTAGTTTTAATTTAGTTTAAACAAAATTCAACTAACATGGGAGCAAGCTCATAGGTGGCATAGATGAGCCCTCATTTTATCCAATTCAAAATAACTCCTTCTTCAAGTAGTTGCAAATAGTTATGTCCTTTTTCTTGTTGTTACCAACTAGTATTATTATACATCAGCAGGTAAAAGTTAGATTGAAATATATTTTTTGCATTTATATCCATTTTGGATTGGATTAGATATTTAATTTAGGGTAGTTTTAAGTAGAGGAAACTGAGCCCATAATCGGTCGAAATCACCACATGAAATGGAAGAGGGTCTAATTGGGACCCTAATCGAGCGATTTCATTAATGTTGGACATGGTCAATATTGGCTATCATCCTTATCTTTATAGGGATTTTATAAAAATAAGAGTTGATGGTTGTGAACTACCTCCATGTAGGCTTCTTGATTTCCTACCAATGAGAATTTTTCCACTACCTTTTATAGGGTAGGGCCTCAGTGTTGACAAATTCATTTTGTATCCAAAAAGTGTCTTGCCATGTGTTGAGATGTGGAATAATCCATCCTACAATAGGGCAGATATAACTTGATTAAGGTCCCAATTAGACCCCTTTTCAATTGATTTGGTGATAGTCACTAGAATATAGTATTAGTTTCCTATACTAATATAACCTAATGAAATGGTAAAAAATAATCTAAACTAGGGAAAATATTTACTAGAAAAAACTTATTTAATCAATACAAACTATTGTGATTTTTGATAGGCAGTAATCCAATCAATAGGGGTAATGGAAAGATTACCTAAGTGAATTATTTTAAGAGTTCTATAGTAGTTTTGGGTAGTATCCTTTCTAACTAATTTATGGGCTTAGTTAGCCACTTGAGAAATGTATGCTCCTGTTAAGAGAGATTTTGATAGATTACATATTTATTTATTTATTAGAATATTATTTGCGTGTAATGTCTATTTTACTTTTACAGAAAAATTAAGTTATCTCAAAAATTATAGCAAGTATTGAATCTATCATTTGAATATCACAAAGTGAAAAATTGATACATTTAAAGATTCAGAATTAATATAGATTCTCCAAATATCTCAAAAAATAATTGTGTATTTTGTTTCAAAAGAAAATAATTCTAATGTTTTATTTCAAGAAGTGATTTGATGAATCAAAGACTGAGAAAATGGAAACCATAAATGCATATAAGAAAATTATAAAAATATATAGTGCTCCATGCACAAAGATATTCACCAAATCCATTACCAGATCTTCAAAAATTTAATTCCATTTATAATTAAAAATACCACTTTGATTGTAGTTCAAATTATTTTTAACCCTTTCTCCTAAGAAGAGATCTATATAAATATCAAAATAAAATAAGATATAAAATATTTTTCCTAAATATGGAAAAATACTTGTATCTTTTGAGAGGATTTTATTGCACAAAAGAAGGAAACAAATCTATCTCATTCATCTATATTCGCATGATCTTCTTGTTGTGACTATTGCTAGTCTTCCTCCACAATATGTGATAACTAACCTATATCCTTTTTTAATTGAGGGCGATCTATTTCCCTTTCTTTCGCTTTGATGTATATGGACCACTAGTTGTGTTTCTCAAATATTTGAGGTAAATACACATGAACAACATTCTTCAAATTGATCTTGCATTAACCAATATGTTTCAATATGAACCTTTTCTTGTGCTTGTAGTTAGAAGAGAGTTTGGAAATCAACTTCATAAATTCATAGGGAAATTGCAAAAAAAAAATCTAGTTAGTAATTTTCTGGATTTCACTATTATTAAACTCTTTATTATCGATAATCATCTTAATGCATATGGTCAAAGGTAATACTTTATTAATTCCTCATGGATGAGGCATATTGAATTATTTAATAATATCTAGTGTGTTTTTCCCCACATAATCCCACTAGTCAAAGGATTCCTTGATCCATTCCTTAATGATGAGGTAGTTGGATTTCCTTTGATCTAAGAATTTTTGCATTTATTTATTTTTTTCCATAAAGAATTTACCTAAAACTTCAATTTTTTCCTTATTCTCCCACATGACTATTTTATCAAACTGATCTAGTGACACATTGTCATCCACCATCTAAACATCAACTTGATCTATGAAGGTTATTAAATCATGATGAAGATTATAAATTTAATTCAACCAACTAAATAATTTTAACTCACCTTACTTGACTGATTATTAATAATAACAAACTGACTTTTGAATACCTTCACTTATATAGGTTCTTTCTTTAATTGGTTTATCTATTCCTTTAAAGAGTCAATATGAGCTTCAAAACTTAGAGAAATTGTTTGAGCAATGATATCAAACTCCTATTTTTACATCTTGATTTCTCTATCTTGAACTTATCTCAAATATTCCATCTTTCAATCATGTCTAATTTCAATTTCAACAATTTTTTTCTTATATTGCTCTTCTACTTCATATTTTTCATTTCAATGGATCTCTCTAATCTGTGTCATGGCCATAGAAAAACCTTCTCATAATAAAGTGGCATGGGATTTCCAATCTTTCTCATGGTAAATTTTGTTGTTTGCTAATTCAGTTTGCAATTCTTTGATCTTGCTCCGACTCTTGTCTAATTCATCAAACAGTTTTTGTGATAAACCCTAGTTAGCTAAAGAAAAACCCTAAACTCTAAGGATATTTCCATGGCTCTTCCTTTAGGGTCACTTGTTACTTTTCACACCATTGTTGATGAAGTTCTATTCATATATGAATCAATTTTTCTTTTCCTTGATCTTTTTGACAATTAATTTAGATTGTGAACTATAAAATAAATATGGAAGAGACACTTATCGCTTTTATTGGTTCTACTTAATTAATGTGCCTAAAAAGAGAGGAAAAATATGGAGTATTTTTTGCGAAAGGAGTAATGAAAACTCTTGGAGAAATTGCCTTAGTTATCTATGTAGAGGAAACTAGGATTTGGGAAATTTCCTAGGTTGGCTCCTTTTGATGAATATTTGGTTGATCCTCTTTTTATGGTCTTGTCTATATTTCATCAATAGTTTTTTTATCAACAAGTTTCTAAATTTGACTTATTTATTCTTCAACTTCCCTTGTTATTTATTTTTTAGAATGATGCCTTATGCCTATAGTTATTCCTTTTTAGAAGAACATTCAACCTATTTTTTCCTATTCTATATGATTTGATTATTGTATGTCTTCTTCTAGTTCCTATTATTTATCTTTTTGATGTTCTCACTAAACAAATTCTATTTGATCTAGCTATTGAATGCCCTCCTCTTGATTAGATTGTTGAGTGTGAAAAACCCAAATTCATGTAGGTTCATTAGTGTTATTTTTAAAAGATATGCTTATACTTTCTGTAATTTGAAACTTGTCTAAAGGAATACCATATATTTTACTCCTTTACTATAGATAATAGAGATAAGTTGTTTTTCTAAAATCTTGTAAAAAATTATTTTCTATAGATTCATTTGAAAAGACACTCTACAAACAACCTGATCAGAAGAGAACTCATCTCCAAAAAAAAATCAAATATTGGTTCGTAATGAATATATGTATTTGAATACATAACATAATTCATATGAAAATTAACAATATCATGTGGATCACGTTTTTTTAAAAGGGAGGGAATTTACGAAACTTCGTAAAGATCATTTGCTTCAACCACTACATGTCCTCTATCTTTAAGAGTCAATTGACCAAGTTTGATAGGAGAATTGGATCAAAACGCTTCTTTGAATTCCTATTTAATAACTTAGTGATTCAATGGATGACAATTGGATTAACTGTTTCCCTTCATGCAAGACTTTTACAAATAAATTTTGGAAGAACATGAGGGCCAACTTCACATCCATAAATTCCTAAATAAGAAATGTTTTCCTTCGCAAACCAATATCTAATATTATGTAACTCTGATTGAAATATTTTGTTGATTCTAGGTGGAGATTTCCCAAAACGATATTAATAAAAATACATCATTGCATTGTCAAAAATATCATAGAAATGATTTTTGTATTGACTTTACCATAGTATAAAACAAAATTGATGAATGGGTTTGTTCACTAAAACACTAGTTCCAGTCCATTAATGGAAAGGGAAATGAAGTTATCTCAATTTCCATTATAAAGGTTGACATGTAAAATCTTGGACCGAACCCTCGTGGGGATGATTGTGATAAATTTATGGCATTTGATAGCTTCAGTGACATAATATCTTCCCAATTGAAAGTTTTAGAACAATTCATAATGTCATAGACTAGGGGAACCCATTCTAGCTTTAAAATGCTCTAAATAATATATATATATTATATATTATATATATATATATTATATATATATATATATATATATATATATATAATATATATATAGATATATATATATTATTATATATATATATATATATATATATATATATATATAGTTTGGATAGCATTTTTACTAGAAATGTGTAGGGGTTCTTGAATTGTCCAATTGGGTAGAGTTTAATTGACATAATATTAAAAGTTACAGTCATCTGTCCATTCCTTTATGCACCCAACTATATCAATTTTGTGTTCCTTTAACACATTCTTTTCAAAACCAATTATGTATTCCTTATTGAGATCAACTTCATGAGGACTTAACTTGTACATGGACTATAACACTTCAAGCTTCCATGAAGCTATAAATTTATTTGAATAATTCACTACTGAACATGTTTGAACATGAGCATGAGATATTATCCAACTTACCACATCATAATAAGGAATCATGGTTGGTATGATGGTAATATTATATATCTCAGTCTTCTAAATCACTTTGAAATTATCTCAATCATAAGATGAGTCCTCTTCTAATCCATTTCCAAAAAAAACAGGTTTCTCCTGCTATGACATGGTTCCTACAAATTGAATCAAAGAAGAAAGATGAATTAAGTTTCTTCTCCTTATATGATTTATCTTTTGGCTCCATTATTTTTAGCTTGGTTTTGATATTTTGAAGTGTATGCTTAGTGGCTATGGATATTCCTTTGCAAACAATTTTTTCCATGTAAAAGACAACACAATTCTTTAGGAAAACACATATATTAATTTAAGAGTAAAACAAAACTTCAACTATTACCCATACTTACCAAAAATGATGATATCCTTCAGCCAACATAATTTATTTGAATAAAACGCAACTATTTTAAACATAAGAAGCATAGTAAATTATATAAATACCAAATTCAGTAAATATCGAATTTTCGAGAGTGTGCCAGATTTTCCATGAGTTTTTTGAATGTCTTGTAGAAAATCCCAAAACAATCACTAAAAAAGATAGTTTTGGTGATTTAGTAAAATCATTAATGGTCATCACATATGAATTAATTACGTACTTAACTCTCTTTTCAAGATAGAAATCAAGATGATCCAAGTATATGGAGTGTGAGGAATGATTTGTAAATATGATCAATCCTATATGCTATATTTTATATAGGATATATTTTATTATTATTTCCTTTTAATTTTTTATTTATGAAAATATTGAAATTTGGGAATTTGGGTATCCAAGGCTAAAACAATTTTGAACAAATGATTTTTGACCAGATACTAGGCGTATTTATTTTAATAAAATTAAAGGATTTTATTAAAAAAAGGAAAAAGGAAAAAAAATTGTTTTAATAAATTTGGGGTTTCACATGTACCCAAAAACCTGGGACAAAAGGAGTGGCGCAATTTTGTATGATAACCAGATTCCTGAACATAAAATCATAAATAAATATAAGAAAATAAACTTTATTTTAATGATCCGGTGATGCAGGAGCATCCAGCTAGGGCACCATGACCAGGTGTTGGTCTCCGCCAAAATGGAAGTTGTCTTAACAAGTTGTTTTTTTTATGTTAGTTTGTCAAAGTAGGGTGTAAGTTTTTGTTTACTTTTAGTTTCAGTACTAGTTAGGGATAGTTTGGTCGGTTAGGGTCATTAGTTTGTCTATCTTTAATCAATAGAGATTTAATAACTGTTCTATCATTCTGGAGAAAAAACAAAATGTGTTTGATGTAAAATCTTGTCAAAGAGCAGAACCGAATACAAGAATCATTATGTAACTAAATAGAATTACAACTGAAAATAGTAACAACACAGTTTAGGTAACTGTGAACAGAGACTACAAATGTACATGAAAAATCCATTAAAAGGGTTCAACACTTTTTTTAGCATTCAAGCATTAATAATAAAATTACAGACAATTCGAATCCATCTGTGTATCTACAACATTTTTTTTTTTGCTTCCTAATTCACCGAACATCAAAGTAAAGGATACAATTCTCATAGACAAGTTTATTTAATTCTTCTTTTCTAAGAGACAGAGTCCAGACAACGAGACAGAGATGCATTTTTAGAACGAGCGTTTGTATCCCATAGAAGAAATTAACGTTGAATAAACAGGAATGAACGCAGACAAATAAATCAGACGAGTTAATCACATACGGGCCATACATTATCTTCTTAACTTCGAAATCAGCCACCAGAACAAATTACCAAAGCAACTACAGAACTTTCTATTCGTGAAAAAAAAAATTACAAACGCAGTTGCAAATTAACAATTATAATTCGAAAGCGTTGAAGCCGAAGTGAAAGGAACGACAGCCAATCATCGTCATTAAAACAAGGTAAATCGAAACCAATGTTTTCTTGAAAGTTTTTCTTTAAATTATAAAATGAAATGTATGAGCATCCATAGTAGAGTTCCGGAATAAACTGGAAATATTCACATATCTGATGGCAACAAACCCTAGGTGAGGGTTTTTGGAAACGGTTCCCACACATTAAATGTTACAGCCAACAATCACTGAACCGAGGAAGCCTAAGCTAACAAAACGACCAGGATGCTGGCTACAGCTAAGAGACATCATTGACTAAGCATTGAGGAAAACCAAACCCTCAATCTCACAGGCCTATTCTAAAGACTGAAGACTACTTGCATTGATAGAGCCTACCAGGCAGAGGCTGACGCGTTTATTACGAGCATACCCAACTGCAAACCCCAATACCAGCAGAAGAATAAACATATAGTTGTTATCAACCTGTCGATAGAGGAAAACAAAACAAGTGCATGAGTGCGAGTATAAGAGGGATACATTTTCCCTACCTGAAGGATTCACAGCGAGAAAAGAGAACAAGCCTTTAACGCTCAAATTCCAACCAATGACTGAGACAAAGGAGCGGCCACATTAGGAACAGAATAATGGAAATGAAAAATTGAATCATGGATAGAAGAGGCTACCTGCATTGAAGCTTAAGACTGGAGAGCACCACTATTTTGAAACCTAAGTGCATGTCAACCCACTGAGTTCCACAAGCAAGACAACCTCATACCAGAACCTGAGCTCGTGGAGCAAAACAAGTGCATGAGTGCAAGTATAAGAGGGATACATTTTCCCTACCTAAAAGATTCACAGCGAGAAAAGAGAACAAGCCTTTAACGCTCAAATTCCAACCAATGACTGAGACAAAGGAGCGGCCACATTAGGAACAGAATAATGGAAATGAAAAATTGAATCATGGATAGAAGAGGCTACCTTCATTGAAGCTTAAGACTGGAGAGCACCACTATTTTGAAACCTAAGTGCATGTCAACCCACTGAGTTCCACAAGTAATACAACCTCATACCAAAACCCGAGCTCGTGGAGCAAAGACCAGTTGAAACAATTGCAAAAAGAGCACAAAAATCTTCTTACACAAGTGATGGCAGAACCATTTTTGGTTGCCCAATTGCAAAAAGAGCACAACAATCACTGAACCAAGGAAGCCTATGCTAACAAAACGACCAGGATGCTGGCTACAGCTAAGAGACATCATTGACTAAGCATTGAGGAAAACCAAACCCTCAATATCACAGGCCTATTCTAAAGACTGAAGACTACTTGCATTGATAGAGCCTACCAGGCAGAGGCTGACGCGTTTATTACGAGCATACCCAACTGCAAACCCCAATACCAGCAGAAGAATCAACATATAGTTGTTATCAACCTGTCGATAGAGGAAAACAAAACAAGTGCATGAGTGCAAGTATAAGAGGGATACATTTTCCCTACCTGAAGGATTCACAACGAGAAAATAGAACAAGCCTTTAACGCTCAAATTCCAACCAATGAATGAGACAAAGGAGCGGCCACATTAGGAACAGAATAATGGAAACGAAAAATTGAATCATGGATAGAAGAGGCTACCTGCATTGAAGCTTAATACTGGAGAGCACCACTATTTTGAAACCTAAGTGCATGTCAACCCACTGAGTTCCACAAGTAAGACAACCTCATACCAGAACCCGAGCTCGTGGAGCAAAGACCAGTTGAAACAATTGCAAAAAGAGCACAAAAATCTTCTTACACAGGCGATGACAGAACCATTTTTGGTTGCCCAATGAACCAGGACCAAAGCTTATCCAAGCAAGCATAAGAGTCAAGCAAAGTATAAGAGTCACATTGTCGGACCAGGAAAAAAAACTAGAAGGTGCACCCAGCAGTTGCAACGCAGCTGCATTTACAAGAAGCAAAACCATGCCAGAGCAAACCCTCAGCAAACAAGTGCAAAATGGTTGAATGAATGACGAAGGAAGAGTTTTGGCATGAAACGAAGAGCGGGAAATGTGAATTGAGTTATAGTACACAGTATTGATTGCACATATAAATGCCACCTATCATTTTCCAGAAAAATCTGAGAGATTGGTAATCATAAACTAATCCACAGCTAAATCACACTTAAATCATTTAGTTATTGATTAGTCCAAACGGTGTTGGGTTGGTCCCATCATAGTGGTATCAGAATGGTTGAAATTGACTAAAGAAATGGAGGTAGGAAGGAGAGTTCATGGAAGAGGTGTTCGGAGGATAGCAAAGGAAGGACTGAGAGAGGAGATCAAGATTCTTACTACCCGTTTGGAGGCAGTCAAAGCAGGGAGAAGAAGGGATCCAGAGGTAGGCAATGATAGTGAAGAGGAAGCTGAAGTGACAATAGATGGATAAATGGAGAGGGCCCAGAAATGAGACTCTTGAGATATGTCTTAGTGGCAAGTAGTAAACCCAAACCAGAACTCCCAAATTATGACGGCAACTTGTCCATAGAGGTTCTATTGGATTGGATCAGTGAGCTAGATAACTATTTCAAGTGTGAGGAGGTCAGTGAAGACCGCAAAGTTAAGTTCGCTGCGATGAAGTTGAAGGGACATGCAGCCCTTTGGTGGGACAATGTCCAAACAGAGAGAAGGATATTGAACAAGTTACCAATCAAAACCTGGTCAAGGATGGTGGCCAAGTTGAAGGGAAGATTTCTACCGAAAGACTATCAGATTGCACTACACAGAAAAGTGCAGAATCTGAAACAGAGAGGAATGAAGGTGAGGGAGTACACTGAGGAGTTTTATCGAGTGAACTTAAGGGCTGATTATACAGAGGATACCTCGGAGAAGACAACCAGGTACTTAAATGGTTTAAGACTAGAAATTTTAGATGAAATTAGTATTCTGTCTCTAAAGAACAATGATGAAGCGTATCAGAGTGCTATGAAAGATGAAGAGAAAATTACTAGAAAGCAAAATGCTAGGAGAGGATGAGGAACCAGCATAGGGAAAGGCCAGTCATATGGGAAAGGGCCAACTACTAGTAGTAATGACAAAGGCAGCAGTTCTAAATCTTCCAAATCAGAAGATAAAGATGATACTGCGAAAAGTGGTAGGCCATATCAGCGAGGCAGGGGAAATGGTCAAGGTAGAGGAGCTGGTCACTGTTAGCACCTAAATTTTCCTTAGGCTAAAGGAAGGAAAAATTCAGGGTAACCACAAACCATGCTCAGTCAGGTAGCTAGCCCTACCAGAACAGGAGAGGGCTCTCTCTGTGTCACGCTCAGTGAATAAACAAAATGATATGGTCTGAGATGACTTACAGTGAAGTATTGATTTTAGGCTAGTAAATAAATATGGATAAGAAGCAATTTTTTATAAATGACTGAGTTTCTGGGACGTATGGGACCAACGAGCAGTAGTGAGCAGATAATTTAACACAAAGGCATAGATTATTTCGTGAGGCAAGATAGGCAGAAAGTCTAGCAACTAAATTTGAAATAATCTGGAATGGAAAGATTGTTTAGGAGGGTGAAAAGGGCATAAACACATGAATCATTTTCAACAGAAGAAGAAAACAGAATGTGAAACTTTCCCACAAGAAGAGAAATAAACATGAATTCTACCTTATCTTACTCAGAAAATTTCACTGAAATGAATATGAATGAACTGTGAAACATAATGAAATACATATGAAACATAAAGAGAACACATTTGCTACACTCACAACCACATGAATCTCATGAACTAGAGTCGTTGCCTTTCATTAATTCTCTGTCAAAATATACAAGGAAGAACTGAGTTTCTCTGCCACAGTCTCCCAGAAATTACAACCCAGCCAACCATTTGCAAATGGTTTGCATACAACAAATATACTATGCCATGAGAAAATAGAACAACCAAGAGTTGGGGAGTTTTTCGAATCATTACAAAGTGGAAGTGGAAAGCCAACCATTAATTACAGGTGTAGCATTACAAAAATGACAAATGGCTTGGGTGACTGCTCGACTTCCTTCGCCACTTGGATAGAAGCCAAACTTTAGTGGAAATACTTTAAATTTTTCCTTAGGTGCCGAAAAAATTGTAGTGTAGATGAGCGGGCCCACTTGGAGAAATTCGTGAATCGAAATGTCGCGAAGCGGAAGTGATTTTGGCCTTTTTCTCTATATGTGTCGTGCCACTTTGGAGGCTGTTTTGAGGTACCAGTGGCAGTCCAAATTGTGCCAAAGTGTACTTGTTGGAAAGCCTGGCCTCTCTACTTTCCAACCCAAGTGGAATTTCTGAATTTGGTGCTCATTTCCCCTCCAAAACTTCATTCTCCCGAGACTGCTTCCTGTGTGTCAAAATAGGGGCAAAGAGGTCATTTTTTGAGTGTTTTTGACCTCCTGGGGACTCAAATCTTGCCTAAACTTTTTTTCCATGCACCAGAAGTCATGATTTTTCGTTCTAAATCCAAAAATTCAAACCATTTGTGATTTGGAGTTCCCAATCCTAAACGTCACGCCAGTGGCGCAGCGCACAGGGAGAAAAACCTTGTTTTGTGCCAAAAAGTTGTCAAATGACCAAAAATGCCCCAAAAATGCTCCAAATTTCTTGGCCATCCACTAGTAGTCATGATGTTTCATGCTGAATCCAAAAATGCAAACCATGTTTGATTTGAAGCTCCCAATCCTAAGCGTCGCGCCAGGGCGCCGTGCATTGAGCTTGTGTGTAGCACTTTTTGCAGGAGACATTTGGAGGCCTTCCCGATGTCCAAAATGGGTGAAGGATAGCTCGTTGGAAAGGAATTTGAGTCTAATTTCTAGGAACCTAGAATGTTTCAATGTGGATTTCATTTTACCTATCAAAAATCAAATCTCCCAAAATTGGTCAAAAATGTGCCTAGTGAGGCTGCCTCAAGGCAAAGTGCTGTTGCAATCAACCTTTGAAGGTGCTCATGGGAAAGCTATTTGTGTCTAGTTATCATTTTACTCATCAAGTAAGTCATTTGGCTAACCAAGCTAGGAGAAAACTTGATTTTCCCAAGGTCACTTTAGAGGTGCATCAATTCTCCCGAGGCAATTGTATTTTTGACATTTCTCTAAACACATGAAACCTGTGTAAAAAGTGAAGGAGGTTTTTCTTCCTTGGCCTATTTTGGACGAAAACCTCTCTCAGGTTTCCAAAATTCATCTTTTCTTGCTCAGAAACATCATTTGAGTGAATTATTTAACCTTCCTCTGGCCTACAAGTATCATTGAAGCACTTTGAGAAAAACAATTTGCAAACCCTAGACCTAATGACTGAAATGAGTCTTGTCCATTAAAATATCAAAAATTGACTTTCATGGATTTTAATAACTTTTATGGAAAGACCTAAGCCAGTGGGTACAAGACATGAGGGGAATGAATTGACAAGACCCTTCCGTCAGATTATGGCATGCCTCTAGCAGAATGCAACTGAGTGAATGGAGCGAGACACCTAAAAATGAGATGCAGAAATAGTTTTGATCTCTGACAGAGGACTGGCAAGACCGACTCTAACATTGGCTCCAGTGGGGGATGGTAGCTCCTTGGAGGTGCCAAGAACATCACATCTCTGGAAGAGCTAGACAGTGCCTTTGTCCATTGGGCTATGGAGTCATTATTTCGACAAACCACACAAGACTCTGACTCATTTATTGACTGAAACCTAACTCAAACCGACTTAATTATGGAACCAACATGACTGAAAAACTGACTCAATGCAAAAGCAAATGACTCATGACTGACTTAACTAAAACAAGAACTTACAAAACTTGTTTCAATGGCAGCGGTCCATCAAGATTCGAGGGTTTCAAATCATGATGATAGCCACCTGCATACTAATGCAATATGTACAATCATGTGTAATGTGTCTTCCAATGTAACCAATCAAGTAGATGCCTCCTTGATTGATTCTCTTGATCAGATCTTCTGGTCAACAACAGATACTGGTAGCTGGGCCTCCAAAAACATAATTGACCATGATCTCCTTCATCACTGAATACTGCAATAATGACCTTCACTGTTGTCTGCAACAAATCTGCCATTGGAACATGAAGAACATAAGGTCTTTCCTCCTACTGAAGAAACAAGGTGTCGTTTTCTTGTGATGCTGATCCCTTTTCATGAATAAGAGTAGGTTCCTGGTCTTCAAACAATTCTGAACAAGTAGATGAGCAGATTTCCTCTTTGGTGGGCTCTAGTATTGCAGCAATAATGCTGCAACTCCTGGGATTCCCTTCTTTACTTTTATCAACCCAGTTGTTCGTAACAAACTTGGAAGCGACGGTGTTGTATGCACAAGTACTAGCTCTTGTCGCAGCTGTCACTTGGTCAGCTAGCACAAGTCCACCAGGGCTTTAGCAAACTTCTATAAGCTCTTAGATGAAGCTTGTAACTGATGGATGAAAGCTAACTCAAAGGGGAGCTAATCTACTTGCGGAAAGAAACTGTAAGCAAAAGAGGAATGCAAACCCTAGCAAACCCTAATTCTACCAGCTAGTTCTATTGATGCAATAACGAGAATGCAGACTGCTGAATGAGATGCCATTGACTTCAAAAAGGGAAAATGCACATGTCTTAGTCTACTTTTGTTCTAGAGAGTATCTTTTTGTATTCTCTTGATTAAGTGTCGATTTTCACATGCATATACTTGAATTGTGCTTCACTGTGCAGGAGTGGACCAAGGACAAGGAATGCTTGGAAATAGTTGGAGAGGCTCAGAGAGGGTCTAAGGGGTCCCTAACACTCTTCCCCAGAGTCTCACAAGGTTTGGCTATCAGAAAACCTCACTTGTGAGCTTCTACAGGAAGTTTGCAGGGGTTCTACAGGAAACTTCAGAATTTCTACAGGAAACTTCATAATTTCTATAGGAAACTTAGAAGTCGGTTTTTAGGAGGTGGACGAGTGAGGGAAGGTGCATGGATGGGTCTAGAGGTAGGATAGGGGTCTAAATATGGCCTAAGGACTGGTGAGAGGTTTGGTGGAAGGCTGACTTGGCTCGGAGATGACTAAGGCAATGATGAGCAACAAGGTAAGGTTTCGTAGACACAAAGGACAGATGGAAAAAAAAGGCAGCTTAGCTATGACACAGAACAGGAGGCTTAGATGATGCTTTGGGAGGATGGATGAAGGAGGAGGATACCCTGCATGGTGGGCCTTGATCAATTCTACACAAACCTGCAAATGATCAAATCCTAAACTAATATATTCTATCCATCAATCAACATAAATGAGCAGTAACTTTACTTGGGAAGAAAACCTGGTACACCATCTATGTAAGGAAAGATTTCAGATGTCCAACCCATGACTAATCTCTGCAATTAAACAAGCACACTAAAAGATTGCATAAGCAGCAAACTAGTGTTTTTGTGAGGCAGCCCTGTTTTCCTCAATTCCAGCCCCAAACCCAATAAGGCCGAGGTGAAACCAGGAGTGTAGTTGTCTCTTTTTCTTGGAGATCTTTGCTGTTATTATTCTACCAAAACATCTACACCAAAACCTTTCATAAACAGTTATCTATTCCAACATCATAACAAAATCTACTTAACAGCAAGGTGTTCAAATATAAAAGAGAAAGAAAACAGTGATACATAAAGGAACACAATGGTACAGAAAGGAGGTCCTAGGCTCTCAGGTTGGGCCCAACCCTGAGAGCTTTGGCTCCTATAAAAAACTTAGACTTGTTAGGAAACCAAACTACTTATCATTATTCAAAAAGAGTCGTAACAGTTTTTCCAAAAATGGCTACAAGAAAATGCAATAGAGTTGCTGCAGCACTGGAGTACAAAGTACACAATAGGTTCAAAAGTCATTTTACGAAGGCTGAGGCCTCAACATTTATAGATAACGAGGGACCTAGTTGGCCTCCTCAATCCATGGAACTCGGCTGTCAAACTGTGAGTCAAACAACCCCTTTCTAAATGTTGATTGGCTGCCTTCTAGATTTGGCTCGGTGGTCTTTGGAGCTCGGAGCTGAAGGTGAGAATCCCGAGAAAGGGTCATTGAATGCCGTGGACATCCCTCCTTCAAGTCCTCATTTCAGGCTTGGCTGCCTTATAGCTCGTTATTGCTTTGACTTTGCTCCAATACGTCAAAAAACCTGAAATAGACACATGTTAACCACCTAGGAAAAGTAACTTCCCTTATTCGTACCAAAGACACAAACATACTAGAAATAATGCATAAACTATAGAAAATGATGGATTTGAACAAGGGCTGAACAATGAAAATGAGGCCAAATGAGCCCAAATTGTTACCAATTTTGGGGCTCATCATCACCCCCTACTAAAATGGTTGCTCATCCCTGAGCAACTAGTCAAGCTCCTCATCTTTCATTGCTTTGATGGACACTCTCACATCCCAGGTTTCTGAAGTAGTGTCCTCAATGCTGTCATGAAATCCAGCCTTCCTCTCCACTTCTTCCCACTGCTTATGCTCCTCCTCTTCTGATCCTCCCTCTAATAATCCCAACAACAAGGGTGGACTTAGCTTGAGGCCTATCCAACTGGCTTGGAGGTTCTGCATAGATTTATTGTAGAGAGGTACCCGTGCCAGGGCCTCCCTCATCTGAGTTGGAGTGTGATATTCCTGAATCTTGAGGTTGTGGGACAATGTGTTCCACCTACGAGTGCAAGCATGAACACAATTGTCCCCAAGTAAGCTTTCCATGTCCTCGAAGTGTGCTATGGCCTAGGCCTGACGATCCATGTAATCCAGTAATCCCTGGGAATTGGTTGCTAGGTGCTGGTGAGCAGATATCAGTGCTGTGGGTTCCCCTGGCTCTGGTCTGATCAACAACGCTTCATGTAACTCCCGGTCCATGATATTCCTCACCTCAGTTTCTCTCTTCTCTTCGTGGTTTAACCATGAGGTCATTGCCATCAGCTGCATATCCCCTACTGCTATGTTGGGGTCCCATGAAGTGATGTTTGGAAGTGCCAAGTTATGGAGGTAAAACTCTGAGAGCTTGGCCTTATCTTCCGAGGAAACTTGGTGTTACAAAACTCTGTGAATTGCTGGGGGTTCTGGATATGAGAGATACCCCTCTGCGCCAATGTATTAATTTGGAACTGCAGCCACTAGTCCCAGAGGTACAAGCCATAAGACTTAGTCGGCTGCCTACATTGGAGTGCTTCCATTGCCCAACTGGCCATACAGGCTAGTTGTGCCTCCTTTTCTTGCACCTGTTGCCTTAGTGATTGTACCTCAATATCTGCCTGCAGTTCCCTTTCCTGTAGCTTTTGGTTGAATTCCTCAAGATCAACTTGCATCTCTTCTTCCCCTTGAGGCTCTGCTGAGGGATCCTTGGCTGCCATGCCCTTTTCTTTCCCTTGTCCCTGCAGTTGGAGCTGTTGCCTGAGTAGCTCATTTTCTTCTCTCAATTTGGCTTGCTGGGAGCTTTCCACATGCCTTACTCTTTCCAGCTCCCTTTGTTCTTCCTTGAGCCTTTCCTCTACAGGCCCAATATCCAGTACTCCCTTAGATTTAGCTATCCTCATCCACGTGTGGGTTCGGACCCGTTCTTCTTCTAGTGCTAAAAATAGTGGCACTGTAAACTTTTGGGGAATAATTCTACCTGCTTCCAAAAAGTTATAAGAAGAGCCCAAGTTGGGCTGTGGGCTTGGCTCCACAATAACATCAAGTTTCTCCTCCTTTGGTGGTGACTCGGCTGCTCCCTCCTCCTTTGGTGGTGACTCAACTGCCTTCTCCTCCATCTGCTTAGTTTCCTTGAGCCTAGCTAGAGTTTCCTGTAGAATGGCCTCAACATCCTGTAGAGAGGCTTGTGAGCTCATTTTTTCCACTCTGTCCTTCCATGAAGATGTTTTTGGGCTTCCCCTCTCATAAGTGATGGAGGCTTTGGAGGGGGACTTATCCTTTGGCGTGGTAGGAGCATCCTCAACAATGATAGGTTCTTTGAATGGAGGTTGGGGTCTGCCAGTCTTAATTCTCACACTCCTCCTTGCTTTGAAATACAAAGGAGTCTCCCTTTTTCGTTTTTCTTTTGGCTTGGGAGGAGTACTTAGGGCGGCCAACACAGCTGCTGCCTCCCTAGCTAGGATTTCAGCTGATTTCTCCTGTTGTTGTTCTCCTTTCGGACTTCCTGTAGAAAGTCCTGTAGTGGTTTCTTTCTGGCTTCCTGTAGAAGTCGTCTTCAATTTTCTTGTAGAGGGACCTTGCTGTTTCCATGAAGGAATTCTTCGCTCCCTCCTTGTAGGACCACTCTGCTGCTCTCCTGTAGGAGCACTTTGTTTCTTCCCTGTAGGAGCACTCTGTTGCTTCCCTGTAGGAGAACTTTGTTGCTTTCTTGTAGGGGTACTTTGTTGTTTTCCTGTAGGAATCGAGGGCACAGTTTTAGACTGCTTGGCTGCCGGAACTTTTTCTTTCATCCTAGCCAAGGTAGCCTTAGGGGTGTCCTTACTATCCTGGACTTTCACAGTCCGCTCTGCCCTGCTCTGTAGTCTCTTTTCTCTGGGCGTTGGGGCAATCCCAGCATCCCCTGTTTTGGCAGCTTGCTTTACTGGTGTTCCTTTTCTCTCCTTCTTGGGGGCTTTGCCCTTGGTGTCCTGTCTTTTGGTCTTCTTCTCGGCCTGCGTAGGCTCCTTCTCTTCACTGCTAGAGGAAGTAAGCTCCTCAGCTCAAACTCGGATGTCATCATCTTTTGTCATATTACAGAAAATCTCCCATGAGAGAGGGACAGTGAAAGTGTGGAGTGCATCTTCCACAAGGAGCTTTATAAGCCCATGATGTGCTAGCTGGTCCGGTATCCCTTCTCTGAGCTTGGTGGCACACTCAGTCATGGACTACAAAAGGAAGTATGGAATGCTCAATTTCTGCTCCGAGGGGAGGTCCATGTGGTGCCTAACCTCTGTGAGCAGCCGAAAGTGATAACCATATATGATGCTAAACTGCCCCTCGCAAGTGATATACTTCATAATTTGGAGGTTGACTTCACTCCAGAGCGGCTGCAGGCTAGTCCTCCTCACTCCATTTTTATCCTCTAAGAATTGTTCTTTAGGCAAGAAGAATTCTTCTTTAGCCTTCATACCCAGCTTCCTTTCCTCCTTATCCCATGGGATTCCCATTGGAAGATCAGTCACCCTGCTGATGAGCTGCGGTGTGAGTTTGAGGGATAATCCCCTGAAATTGACGATGGCCAATGTTTTTGACTTCGGCTCCAGGGACTGGAGGAATTCTTCTGTAATTTCATCGTCGTGCCCCTGGAGCTTGTCACAAAACGACATCCACTACCCACGGGAGAACAGTTCTACCACCTTAGGGGTCTCCCGTAACTTCTTTGAGTCTGATGATTCTTTACGAATGAACCCGCCCGACATGATCAAATTCTGTGTTTGCGCTCTCGGACTGAGACTTCTGAGTGGATTCTTTCCTTAGAACGGAAGAAAAAGAGACCTTTGGTCGACTGCCCTGCTAACTTTGTCTGCTCAAATGTACAGAGGAAGGATTTCAGGAATTTCCACCTGGAGCGCAGAGCCCGTCTCCGTTATACACGAAGTGGCAAAAAAAAATTGCAGTTTTGACAGAAAGGAATTTCCATTTATGCGTGAAGAAAATTCTCATGCAGATGACAACGACGATTCTAGCAGCGACGCATATATCAAACCGGACAGAATTACACTTGAATTTCCCTACCCCTTTCTACGTCGATTGCACCACCTTTGAAAAGAAATTTTCTTT
Organism: Pinus taeda; assembly: GCA_000404065.3. Classification (NCBI taxonomy): domain Eukaryota; kingdom Viridiplantae; phylum Streptophyta; class Pinopsida; order Pinales; family Pinaceae; genus Pinus; species Pinus taeda. The sequence continues at coordinate 47,223 of APFE030076768.1, forward strand.
GCATGAGGAGGTTAAATTCTACCTACCTCTGAAATTCGCCATCTTGACGTGAACAATCCGCACTATTGCTGATGTCGTGTTTCCTGTAGTGTAGTTTCCTGTAGGAGTTTGTTCTTGGCTTCCAGAGGAGTTTACAGTAGCACCAGACCAGTCTGAGCGGCAGCAGGATGCTTGAATTAGGAAGAAGACTTCGGGTTAATCGCTTGCAGAGGAAGAGGACGCACATTCGGCTGGGAAACGGTTGTTTCATAAATGATTGCAGTTCGTCATAAAAATCCACCGGCTGATTTCGAATTTTTGTGAAATCCATGGCGTAGGGTTGAGCTATCCCTGATTGTCTGTTGGCCGACGTCATCGTAATCATATCCCAACGTGCCCCTGACCGCTGAATTCTCCCCACTGGAGTGACCGCCGCCAATCTTGTCATACTTCCGCTTCTTCCCGACTGGACCTTTCCCACGTGCCGATTGTTCATCCCTCCTGCACAATCGATCCAGTTCAGATCCTACAAGGCCGTTTGACGGGCTGTGGTGGCCAGTTGAGCGGCAACCCCTTGTTCAATCCGCCCATTTCCAAAGTTGTGCATATTCAAAGTATAGTTTATGCTATGGGACGAAATAAGGTTAGTTACTTACCTGTGCAGCCGTAGATGTGATTTCTTCCAGGGTTCAAGACGATGGATGCTAGTCTGCGTGCTGCTGCTCTATGGTTAGGTGCTGGAGCTTCTCCGGATTGGCTGCTGCT
>APFE030076779.1:4843-29117 GCA_000404065.3 Pinus taeda
CCCTCTAATAAAACTGCTGAAACAGCAGAGCTGCCATTACCTGAACGTCTAGCTCTCACTAAGACACTTGAGCCACCTGCTTTTAACCTTTTAGGGGAATTGCAAAATTTCTATGTTAAAATTCCACTCTTACAAGCACTTAGAGATGTACCAATTTATGCTAGATCTGTTAGAGACATTTGCATTAAGAAACCTGGAAGAAAAGCTAAATATCCCCTTACAGTTCATGTGATGGGTGATCTAGCTGCTTTAATGACAGGAAAAACCCCTCCTGTGAAATATGGTGACCCTGGTCATCCTACAGTTACAGTACAGGTTGGAAAAAATTTTGTTTCCAGAGTTCTGGTAGATTTAGGTGCTGTTATAAACATTATGACCCTTGAAACTACACAATTATTACAATTAAAGAATGTAATTAGAGAGACCCCAACCATTCTAGAACTAGATGACCGTTCCATAATCAAACCAGAAGGGGTTATTGAAGACCTGATAATTTCAGTCGAATCTTGGAACTACCCAGCTGATTTGGTTGTATTATAGACTAAAACAAAGTTGGGGGGACATCCATTGATTTTGGGGAGACCTTGGCTAGCTACAACAGATGCCTTCATCAGTTGTAGATCAGGTTCAATGACAATTTCTAATGGATGTGAAACTAAGCAGCTCACTCTTTACCCTCATGTTACACCTATGATTAACAATGATAACTGTGTATGGTTAGACTATGAGGATGATGATACCCAACCCATTTTGACTATTGGACGAGCCTTAACTTTTAAAGATACAACCGAAGATGAACTAATTAGTAATTTTATTTCCGAACCTTCTTCGGTTAACTCTGAAACACATGATCAATTGATTGCAATCTTGGAACCTGAATCACAACAAAACCTTAAATCTGAAAAATTATCTCAAACGTCAACTGATATCTCCTCCAAGAGCATAACAGTAGAAATCGAGCCTGACAAAACATTGAATATAAACCCTAACTTAACAGATGCTGAAACACAACAGTTAATGAAGTTACTTCGTGAAAATAAGGAAGCATTCGCATGGGACTACACAGATATGAAGAGAATATCTCCTGAATTATGTACTCATCGTATTTATATCAAAGAGGGGTCTCGCCCAGTCTATCAACCCTAGCGACGAATGAATCCCAATTTAAGGGAAATTGTTAAAGAAGAATTTCAAAAATTGCTTAATGTAGGATTTATATACCTTATATCTGACAGTGAATTGGTTTCTCCATTAGTGATTGTACCTAAAAAAAATGAGAAATGGAGAGTGTGTGTGGATTATAGAGCTCTAAATAAAGCCACTCAAAAATATCATTTCCCCTTACCATTTATTGATCAGGTGTTAGACAGTTTGTCAGGAAAGAGATTCTTTTCCTTTTTAGATGGTTTTAGTGGATATAACCAGATCAAAATTGCACCCCAAGACCAAGACAAGACCACTTTTGCCTATAGAGTTCTTCCATTTGGGCTATGTAATGCTCCAGCAACATTTCAAAGAGCAGTGATAGGAATTTTCTCTGATATGCTTAATGACTCTTTGGAGATATTTATGGATGACTTTACTTCTTATGGTGTGACTTTTGAAGATGCATTACAAAACCTTAAGAAAGTACTTAAATGATGTATAGAATCCCATCTTGCCATAAGCACTGAAAAATGTCATATGATGATGAATCAAGGAATTGTATTGGGACACTTCATCTCATTCCTAGGAATTCAAGTTGATCCAGCTAAAGTGCAGGTAATTCAAACTCTTCCTATCCCCAAAACACAAACCGATGTAAGAAGTTTTTTAGGACATGCTGAATATTATAGAAGATTTATCAAGGATTTTTCTAAAATAGCTTTTCCTTTGTTTGCGTTACTTATGAAAAATGTTGAATTCAAGTAGACTTATGACTACCAAAAAGAATTTAATGAACTTAAGCATCAGTTGTCTACAACTCCTATTTTAAGAGGACCTGATTGGGCACTTCCCTTTCATATATCCTCTGATGCTTCAGATACTGCAATTGGAGCTGCCTTGGGTCAAGAAGAAAACAATCTTCCTTATACTATCTATTTCATTAGTAAAAATATGACCCCTGCTGAACTTAATTACATAGTTACCGAAAAGGAATTTTTAGCAGTCATTTATGATATTAACAAGTTTTGACATTATATTACTGGTTGCTCTACTTTTGTTCATACTGATCACTCGGCCATGAAGTATTTAATGAATAAATCGATCACAAATGATTGAGTTACCAGATGGTTATTTTTACTACAAGAATTTGATATTACAATTGTAGATCGACCAGGTAAAGAAAATGTAGTTGCTGATTTCCTTTCTCGGATAAAAACTGATGAGAACACTCCAGTAGATGATTCATTTCCTGATGAATATTTATTTGCAGTATCTGTTCACTCACCTTGGTATGCAGACATTGCCACTTATTTAGTTGCAGGGAAGCTACCATCACACGTGTCACATAGAGAGAAAAGAAAGATCATTCAACAAAGTACTCGGTATAACTGGATAAGTGGGTGTCTTTTTCACATAGGATTTGATCAGGAAATTCGGAGATGCATTAGAGAAGATGAGGTTTATGATATATTGAAGGTTTGTCATGATGGCCCTTATGGAGGGCATTTTTTTGATAAAAGAACAACACATAAGGTTCTTAGAATGGGTTATTATTGGCCCTCACTTTTCAAGGATGCAAAGAAGTATGTCAGGGCCTGTGATAGCTGTCAAAGAATGGGCTAGCCTAATCACTGAGATGAAATGCCATTGAACCCCCAGGTAATATTTGAACCCTTTGAAAGATGGGCTCTAGATTTCACAGGACCCATCAACCCTCCATCCAATCAAAGAGTTTATATACTGGGTTGCACAAATTATATGACTAAATGGGTGGAAGCTAAGGCACTCATTAGAGCTAATGAAGAATCTGTTTTAACCTTTCTATTTGAAGAAATCTTTGTTAGGTTTGGATTTCCTAGAGAACTAGTCATAGATGGAGGACCTCCTTTCAACTCTCATGGCTTTAAAGATACACTTCAGAAATATCATATTAATCATAAAATGACTGCGTCTTATCACCCCCAAACCAATGGGTAGGTGGAAAGTACGAATAAATTTATAGAAGATATTTTAACAAAAACGGTAAAGGAGAATAGAAGGGACTAATTTCAAAGGTCGTCTGAAGCATTATGGGCTTAAAGAACTACTTGGAGGAACACTACAGGTTTTTCACCTTATGAATTATTTTATGGTAAAAGTGTTGTTTTTCCTGTGGAATTCGAAATTAAAACCTTAAGAACTGTTTTAGCTATTAATATTGACTTGACTGATGCACAGACAGCTAGGTTGCAGCAGCTTCAGAAATTGGATGAAAAGAGGTTGGATGCCATCCATCAAACAACTATGATATAACAACAAAGAACCAAGTCGCATGATAAAACCATTAAGCATATGCAGTTCCAAAAAGGTGATTGGGCTCTATTGTATGACTCCCGTTTTGAAAAATTTCAAGGAAAATTAAGAACAAGGTGGCTAGGACCTTATGAAGTAGATACTGTTTTTCTAAATGGAACAGTCAAGCTCCTAACAATTGATTATTCTAGAACACCATTGTTAGTGAATGGGTATCAGCTCCATTTTTATCAACAACCTATTTCTAAAAAGGATTTCAAGGCCACTTGCATGACAGATACACATTATGTCTTTCTAGGGGAGTCTCTTATCCCTCATTGCACTTATTTTTTCTATTTATATATTTCTATTAGATTAGATTTCTTAACTAATAATCCTTGTCAAGGGTTGCCATGTTACAATTAACTATTTTACAGATCTTAGATTTGGAGGCTGGCTGAGAAGAACAATTTCAATACAAGAAGGATTAGTCTTCCGCTTGGGAAACATTGCCATTTCACTTCAAATCATAATCCATTCCCTCTCACTACCCTTCAACAACATCTTCCCATTTTATTTGTTGCTGAAACACCATTTTTCCCGTTGCTGAAACACCATTTTTCGCATTGCTGAAACACCATTATTACCGTTGCTGAAACACAAATTTATCCCCATTTTCTCCGTTGATGAAACACCAATATTTTCCATCCTTCCCTAAGAAGCATCAATTTTCCCATTTTTCCCGAGATTGAGGCATTACTTTCTCTCAAAAACAATGGATACATATCATTTTTCATTGAGGGAATTAGCCATTCCTCCTGATAATTGTGTTCCTTCACTATCACTTCCCGTGAATATAGAAAACCTTTTGTATAAATACCCTCATACTTTATAAACCCTTTTCATGACCATCGGTGATCTATTAACGACGAAATTATATTTTTCGCACAACAATCAAAGGTAAAATGTGAAGGTATGCATGCTTATGTGTAAATATTAAACTATAGTTAATGAGAAGATCTCAATATGATTGCCGAAATCACCGTACATTCAAATCTATAATTTTAGCCGCAGTTGGGGGGAATACCAAAATATTGCAATCATTCCATGATATGCCAATTACCATCATTTTTTTCACGGTTGTGTCTCATCACCCCGTCTCTGTCTTATTGTGTCATAACTTCATTTGCAACATCTTACTCTGTTTCGGTTGCGGCAACTCGGCTCTGTACTCTACATTTTACTAAACCAATAACTATGGGAGGAAACGTTGTCAGACATGAACCTGGCTCAACAACTCTATTGGAACTATACCAGGAAGCATATCAAATTTTTTTACAAGCAGGATGGGTGGACTATTTCTGAAGGCTCTTGGATTTTGATTCTCAGCAAGTTCTGGAATTCGCATGCAATTTGAAAGAAGGATACTCTACTGTTCAGGGAGTGTGAATTCCAGTAATGGAGGAGGATATAGTGTAGGTTTTAGGGTTACCAACCAATGGCATTCATTGGTTCAGTCGGAAACACCTCATTCTGAATGCACAACAAGATTTTCTTCTACCAGGGGAGCGGGTCGAACCTAAAGGCAGGGGTGTTGCACTCCGTTCATTACCACCAACATGGCCAAAGGTTGCAGAGTTCGTCAAGCACTACTTCACCTATGAAGGACGTTATCAGGTAGTGTACCAGCACAACTTTGTGTTGTTGAATCATTTAAGACATGGTCATCTATTAAATATGCCATACTATCTGCTTGGTTGTCTAAAGAATATGTCACACTATTCCGTGAATGCAAGGCACCCACTCCTCTACTTCACGCACCATCGCTTGGTTCAACTCCTAATCCAGAGGGGCTTTTCCCTGCACAATCCCCTCCCATTGACAACCCTCCCTGGAAAGCTACTAAAATCCCTTAACTGGCGGCAGAAAATCTCCACCAAGCTACTGAAATTCAGCAACCAACAGTCGAAACACCCTAATTGGGCACTGAAAATCCTCAACAGACCCCACCCCTTAATGTAGCCGAATCATCCACTCCCATCGTCTATATTCCCAGTGATAATTCACATGATAATACCCCCATTATTAAGCTCAAAAGGAAAAGACAAGAAAAGGCTGCACCCCCACTAAAGAGAAGAATGAGGGCTCCAATTAAGGAAGCCGCTATTACTGATAATCCCCCTATCTTAAGGAAAAATATTTGTAAGAGAAAAACCATTTTTTTTCCTGCCTCCTTACCTCGAAGATGAACGAAGACGTCTACAGCAACTGAGACCATCACCCCAAATTCCCCACCTATGATCCTAAAACCTTGTACCCTGTCAGGCCCTGAATGCTTACCTTCCTCACCCTTGGGTACTGAAATGCAAAGTGTTCAGGATTTTGTGACATCATTTATTTTAGAAGACGCAGCTGTTCCACAAGAACCAACTATTGATTTATCAAAAGTAGACACCCAAGATGATGTACAACATGTGGCTACTCCACAAGAACCAACCACTGACTTAACATGTGATACACAAGAACCACCTATTAGAAACAAAAGATAGATGACCTAGATGTGGCTGTTACACAAGAACCAGCCATTGACCTAACAGGTGTTACACAAGAACCACCTGTTGAGGATGGAAATGATGAAGTTGCGACCGAACAACAATCCTCCCATCCACTCGAACTTGCAACTGCTACAGAAGGCCTGGTTACTTTAGCCTCCTTTCAGGAAGAAAATGAGTTTTTGAAATCTGAGATTGAGGCTTATAAGCACGAGTTAATGATGGCAAGGGAAGCTTATGAAAAAGAACTCAATCTATATATTTTAGCTTAGGTAGCATCTGCAGCTGAGAAGAGTGCAGAAAAGGATCGACACAATGAATACATGTGCAGTGAATCTAGTGATCTCTATTCTCGAGCCGATTATAAGATAATTGAAGTCCCGTTGCCTGGATCCACTTCTGTATCTGCTCCTGTCATAGTTAAAAAGGAACGCCCTGTTGTTACACAAGAACCAGCAGGGCCTTCAAAGACCTTTAAGGAAGAAATAAAACCACAACTACCCCGGCCCACCCTAGTTGTTATAGATGAAAAACCAACACCAAAGTCTTTAAAGAATGTATGTACCCAGACTGAACCTTGATGTGTAAGGACTGTTTTCACTCAGACCTCCAATTTTCAAGATCTAAGGGATACATGGAAGAGAGAGTATGATCTCTCAGAAGAAAAGGCATTTCAGCAACATAAATCATTATGGTTGAATCATGTATATAGAAATTGGGAAGTCCTCGAACAGTCTCATGCACAACACAAGGAAAACAAAAAGCTAAAAACCAGACTGTCTCTTATCTTTGACCTGGTTCAAAGATTACTCGCCACTAGAAAACCATCTTTTAATTTTTTTTCTGTTTCTAAGAGAACGCTTAGCATTCCTCCAAGTGAAAGCGATCAGAGATGGACGACCCCACGAGGTGTCTACACCTCAACAGTTTATTGAGACTTTTGCAGAAGCGTTAAATAGTGAATAGAATTTGTTATGTGAACTCTATCTTCATAATGAGGCCATGCCTGAAGATAGAAAGCTTAGTTTAATTCCTCTCGTTGGTGATATTCAAATTAAAGCCTTCGTTTCTTTCTTGGCTAATCAACTTACCTGGAAAAATGCTTTCATGTCAGCAACACACAATGAAGAGAACTACCTTCTCTGGATCCGAGCTGAGCCACAGAATATCGTTGTTTTTATTGTTGAACATCAACGGATTCTATGAAAGCCAAGAATGACTGACCATATCATAAAACTACAGGCAACAGTCTTGGAGGATTTCCAAAATTATGTCAAGACTAAGGGAACTTTGGCCATATAAGCAAACAATCTATTTTGGGAACATTGTCTTAAGGAGAGAAGGGAGTACCATCCCTTTAACTCTCTCAATCTTCAAGAAGCAATCTCACGAATACCTAACTATGCTAAATGTATTCAACAATGTGCTGAGAAATGGTTGGGTTATCACTTTCACTTCCCTCTTTTATGGCTGCTAGGACAACAATACAAGGCTTAGTTCACGTTGTCCAAAAAGGAGGAGCTTGCAGCATGGAAAAAAGTTCAGAATGTCCAAGGGTTCAGAGACATGGTTGACAACACTTTCCGACGCAAACTCAGAGTAGAAGTTGCATGGGGACATGCAATCCTTTCAGTTTGGGGGGATGTTAGGACCTCATATTGTCTCTTTCTGACCATATATTTTGTTATAATATCACCCTTTTCAACTCATATTTGAAAGTCTTTGTTAGTGTTTTGACTCAATTATTCCAATGGTATGCAGTGACTCTTCTCATCACTATAAGTTTATTTATTTAACATATACTCATGCTGTCTTCATAATTGATCTTTGAAGTTGATTAGTTGCTGAACAATTAAAGAATGATGTGCAGCCCGCATTGCTGAAACTGCCTGAAGTTGGCGGGACTATCTTTTGCAGTTGCTGAAACAATAGGAGAAACATGCAAATATCGAAGATGAAACAACAAGAACAACACACAAATCTCGAAGTTGAAACAATTGAGATTTGCATACTAGATTTGACAGCAACAGAGGAACCCGATCGATCATCGAGGAAGCTGTTACATTGGATGTAACGTTCATAATCTAAATTACAGTAACAATATTTTGTTGACGGGAAACTGATTTCCCTATTTTTGTATAATGGGTTGAACTAGAATCTATAATGTAAATCTTTTGTAATAAATGTCTCCTCTTTATAAAGAGGAGACATCTACATTAGAAGAGGATGAACAGACTGTAACAAGAGGTTTTAACTGAGGGAATGAGACTAAATCTTTTTTGTAATATGGTATATTGATGAATGAATAGAGTTTAGTTTTGAACATCTTATTTTAGTTCCTGTTTCCTGGGGAATCTTGTGAGAAGGACAAGGCCCACCTTCATCACAAGATTCACCCATTATCTTTCTGTAGTGTGTTAAGTGTGATTTCTGTTCATACCTTGTTAACAAGTACTGTTTTTGGATGTTGTTTTACTTTTGCTGAAACTTTGTTTCTTTCTTAATTGATTGATGTTATTTCATGAGTGTCTCACCGGTGATTAGGTTTACAGAGTGAATTGGCGAACTAGATAAACAGAGGCAGGTGTTGAAGGTTCCCACTCTGGGGTAGGGTCCTGATCCTCTGTTATAGCATATCCATTGTTTTCCTTTGCAGATTTATTCTTTCTGTTCAATTATTCATCTCTTGTTAGATATCTGCAATAGAGTATAATTGCTGTAACACAGAGTGAAGCTTTAAACGAGGTGTGATTTGTTTGTACTACAACTTTTAGTGCTATTAAGATTGAGTACATATAGTACGTAGTTGCCTTTGAAATAATCAGACTTCTCCGAGATGACAATTTATGTGGCACTCCACTGTTTAATTTATAAGCAATTAAAGTGACCAACATGTATGAGTTATTGAACAGTTTGAGTAAATTCCAATAGTTACAGCAAGTTACATAAGATAACCATCTAATTTTCTGTTTACCTAAATTTTATAATTAACTCAGAAGAACAGCTAAAAGAAATTAAAGGAAATTAAGGAAAATATAACATATTGTTAACTCCTAAATGCTAGAACTTAAAGGAATTAAAATATTCAGGTACAATGACCTGTCAATCCGTTTGAATGTAACCCGTGAAACAAACACGTTCATTTTTGTTCACCTTGACCTGGATACTCCTGCATTAGGCTACCGAGGTAACAAAAATCTCATGGATTCTCTCCATGAACTTCTCGACAGAAAATCCCGCACGCTGTATTTGTGCCGCATCAAGCCACGAACTGTGCTCAATGGGACGGTTCTTCCACTTGACAAGATACTGAAGATACTCTTTCCTACGAGTACGCTTGGCCACTTGTGTGTCAAGAATTCTCTCGATCTCAAGGGGCTGAGCCAAAGGCATTTGCTTCATCCAAGAACCACTTTCCACCTGGGTATCCCGTTTTGGCCATGTCGTACTATCGTCTTCAGGACTGGTAGTGTGTGGAAACAGATCCACCACGTTGAAGATAGGTGATATGCCTATTCTTGGTGGTAGCTGTAATTCATAAGCATTGGCTGAAAATTTACGTAGAATTCTGCAAGGGCCAACCTTTTTGCACTTTAGTTTGTTGTATTCACCCCTAAGAAAATGTTCCTTGTGCAAATGTGTGAGAACTTCATCCCCCACATTAAATTGTACCTCTCGCCGTTTTAGATCTGCCCGCTACTTATACTTTTGACTATTGTACTGTAACTTCATCTTTACCTGCTCGTGCAGGTCATTCATTGCTTTGGTGAAATCTTCCCCATCAACACTTCTCCTTTCCTGTTGTCCCAGATATCTTAACTCATGCACTCCACGAGGATGCATGCCATATAAGATCTAGAAAGGACTATTTCCCATGCTGCGATTTGGTGAGTCATTGTAAACAAACTCCACATGGGCAAGTACATGATCCCACATCCATGAATTTTCTCCGGTTAAACTTCGTACTAGGATTCCCAAGCTCCTGTTTACCACCTCTGTTTGCCCGTCATTCTTTGGGTGATAAGCAAAGCTGAAACTTAACTGTGTGTCCATCTTCTTCCACAAGGTACGCCAAAAGTGCCCTGTAAATTTCACGTCCCTATCGGAAACAATGGACTTAGGCAAGCCATGTAGCTTGACTATCTCCGTGAAAAACAAGTGGGCCACGTGAGTGGCATAGCTGGTTTTTTTACAAGGGATGAAATGTGCCATTTTTTAGAACCGGTCTACTACCACCATCACAGAATTGTAACCCTGTTGCATTCTTGGTAGACCCAAGACAAAGTCCAAGCTAACTGAGTCCCACGTTCTACTCAGAATAGGAAATGGTGTATAGAGTCCTGTATTCTGACTGTGTCCTTTCTACAACTGACACACTTTGCATCTAGTGACAAACCTCTATACATCCCTTTGCATCCTTCGTCAGTAATAAAAATGGTTGAGCTGATCTAAGGTCTTATCAATGCCGAAATGTCTGGCTAGCCCTCTGCTGTGCTTCTCCCTAATGATGTTCTCCCTCATTGAACAATCGTGAATGCATAGTTGTCCCCCTTTAAACAACAAATTCTCCTGTAAGTTATAGTCCAACCACGGACTATTGTTCCTCAACAAAGGATTTTGGTAGGCTTCATAAGCCTCCTTGAAATCTGCATCTGTCTGATACAAGTCTGTCAAATGTTCGAAACCCAGTGCTTCTATCATGCTCTACTGTAAGAGAAAATCTCTTCTGCTCAATGCATCTACTACCTTGTTGGCCTGTCCACTGGTGTGCTTCAAGACAAACGTGAAACTATGCAAGTACTCAACCTACTTTGCATGTTTTTGGTTTAGCTTATGCTGTTGCATCATGTATTGTAATGAAAAATTATCAGAAAACAAAACAAATTCATTCCCCAGCAAATAATATCTCCAATGCTTCAATGCTTGGATGACAGCATAGAATTCCTTGTCGTAAGATGAGTACTTCTACCTGCTTTCGTTCAGTTTTTCATTGAAGTAAGCAACGGGTTTGTCTTCTTGGCTGAGTATGGCCCCAATGGTTGTACCAATGGCATCACAGCGAACTTGGAAAAGCTTGTTACAATCTGGCAATCTCAGGATTGGTCTTTCTGTAATCTTCTTCTTCAATAACTGAAAGTTTTTCTTTATTGCCTTGATTCGACGGAAAGGTTGACTTGATTTTTTTATAGTATCCAACATAGGTGTGCAGATCTCACTGAAATTCCTTATAAATTTGCGATAAAAACTTGCCAATCCATGAAAACTATGTGCCTCAAACAGACTTTTTGGGGATGGCCAGTTAATGATTGCTGCAATCTTCTCTGGGTCCATCTTTAGCTCATTCTCTGCAATCACAAAAACCAAATACACTAATTATTTCTAAAGAAAAGAACATTTTTCCATATTTATCAGCAACTTGTTTTGTTGCAACTTCTCTAGCACACTTCAAACATGTTGAAAATGTTCTTCTCTGGTCTTACTAAAAATCAGTATATCATCTAGATATATAATCAAGAACTTTCCAATGAACTCCTTTAACATCTCATTCATTAAGCACATAAAAGTATTAGGGGCATTACTCAACCCAAATGGCATTACCAGCTACTCATACAGTCCTTCATTGGTCTTGAAGGCAGTCTTCCATTCATCCCCTTCCCTGATTCGAATCTGATGATAATCACTCTTCAGATCAATTTTCGAGAAATATGTTGCCCCGCTCAAACATTCCATCATGTTGTCCATCCGTGGTAACGAAAACCTATACTTGATGGTGATCTTGTTGATGGGCTTGAATCTGTGCACATCCGCCATTCTCCTCCTTTTTTGGGAGCTAAAACTGTTGGAACTGCACAAGGACTTAAACTTTCCCTTATCAACCCCTTATCCAGCAATTCCTGCACCTGTTTCCTAATCTCCTTGTTGTCTTTAGGACTCATTCAGTACGCTGCCTTATTCGGCAAACTAGCTCCATGTATAAAGTCAATGTGATGACTGATACTTTTGTTAGGAGGCAATTTATCTAGTAAATTGTCCACTACAATGTTGCTGGATTCCTGCAGCATTTTCTGAATTTCTGTAGGTAAATCAGGCATTTCTATGTGCAACAACACTATTCTTGGCCTTCTCACAATAGCATAGTTGACTTCACTATCTTCAATCTACCTCAAAAATTGTTTTCCACCAATTAGTAACACTTTCATTCCTCTTGTTTCTGTTGCTTCCTCCTCCTTGATGGGCACAAGTGTGTGCTTAATCCCATCCTCGACAAACTTGTAACATTTTGTCTTCCCATCATGAACTACCTTCCGGTCACACTGCCATGGCCTTCCTAGTAGTATATGACATACGTCCATTGGCATAATACCACAAACAACCTTGTCCTTCTACCTGTCAATATGGAACTCAAGTTCACACTATTCGTCAACCAACAACTGATGGCCTTTATGCAACCACGATACCTTGTAGAGAGTGGGATTCTTCAGCCACTTCAAACCAAACTTCTCTACCATCTCTGTGGAAACAAGATTATCCGTACTCCCACTGTTGATAATAAACTTGCAGAATTTTCCGTGTGACTTACAAACTGTCCGGAATAATGCCTTCCTTTGAGTTTGTTCAACTGTCTCCTTTGCTGGTTTCAACAACACTTTATTCATAACTAAGGCTTCCCCTATTTCTGGCACATTTTCTACTTCCTGGGGTGGTGTCTCTGCTTCCTCTGGCTATGCAACATACACTCCTCTTTGATCAGCTTGTTCCGCTTTAGGACACTTAAAAGACCTATGCCCCCACTTGTGGCACCTATAGCACTGATAGGTAGCTCCTTTGCCCCTGCCATTTCCCCTTCCTCGCTGATATGGCCTTCCTCCTCTAGTGCTGTCTCCTCTTTCCGTTGTCCCTGAAGTTTTAGGATTGTTTCCCTCCTCACTATTGTTGGCAGTTCATCCTCTACCATAGGATTTTCTTCTTCCTCTGCTGGTTCTCCATCCTCTCCTAGCATTCTGTCTTCGTGTGATCTTCTCCTCTGCCTTCATGGCACTCTAGTAGGCTTCCTCTATGTTCTTTGGTGAAAGAATGCCTATCTCATCAAATATTTCCACTCTCAGTTCATTTACATACCTTGTTGTTTTTTCAAGGGTATCTTCCGTGTAACCAACTCTTAAATTTACCCGATAAAATTCTTCAGTATATTCTTTCACTGTCATCCCTTTTTGCTTCAACTTCTGCACTTGCCAATGCAGAGCAATCTGGTAATCTTTGGGCAAAAATCTGCCTTTCATTTTGGCCACCATTCTTGGCCATTTCTTTATTGGCAACTTATTCATCCTTCTTCTTTCTGCTTGGACACTGTCCCACCACAAGGCCTCATGTCCCTTCATCTTGGTTGCAACGAATTTAACTCTTCGATCTTCGCTGACCTCTTCACATTAGAAATACTTGTCCAATTCGCTAATTCAGTCCAATAGAACTTCTGTGGACAAGTTGCCATCGTAATTTGGAATTTCTGGCTTAGGCTTACTGCTAGCCAACAGAACTGACCTCAACAATCAAATTTCAGGTCCTTCCTCATCCGATCCATCTATCACAACTATAGCTTCTTCTTTGCTGTCATCTCCTACCTCCAGATCCCTTCTCCTTCCTACTTCAACTGCCTCCAAACGGGCAGTAAGGATCCTAATCTCCTCCTGCAATCCGTCCTCTGCTACTCTCTGAGCACCTCTTCCACGACCCCATCTTCCAACTTCCATTCTCAAGAAAACTCCAAAACCTGCTCTGATACCACAATTTGATGGAACCAACCCTTTGAAAACTTCATGATATTAAATGAATAACACAATAATTAGTATGGTGATTAAGTGGATAATACTCCCGGAAAATTAGTGGTAGATATTTTGGTTGCTGTATTTATTATTTGGTACTTGGCATTTACTTTGAACAAACACATGTCCTTGTCTCAAGGTATGCGATCCCGCCTTTGGTTTACTCCCTCTTTCCTCATTCACTTGGCATTCTAGCCATTCTCTGTTGTCTGAGAGGGTTTCTCGACTGTTTTGTGGTGACTGTGGTAGTTTTGGTTCGATAGCACCCTAGTTTTGGTCTCTACTCCAGCCACTGGTTCTATTAGTGGTCTATTATTTGGTTGCTTTGATTTCTAGTTCTCGCGAATGCTTCTCGTGGTCACTATTCCATATATGCTATTGGTTTTGTGCTGCTAGTTTTATTCACCAAACTGCTATGTTCTTTAACTGTTGCTTAACTACAAATATTCCAAGTTGCCTTCGTCAAGGGTCTTGATGTTAAGTATCAGCTTCTCCGCAGACAATGGTAAGTCCTCTCTCTACGATTTTCTTACCCTATCGTATTTTCGGTGGTACTAAGGAACTTGCTCCTGTATGAGCAGAGTACCCTTGGTGGTTGGCGACCGGTCGAGGCTTCGTTTCAGTCCAACGCTGCCTCCCAGGTAATAGGAAACCCTCACTTTGTTCTTCCTTTTGTTTTTAAGCTTCCACACTCTGAGGTCTATAATGAATTTGATGATGGCTTTTGCAGGTGGCTTGTGGGCGCTTCAGTGGTGGTCTAAGGCTCTGTTCCTTGATTCGGAAGTCAGCTAACCCAAACGGGTAGGGTCTTGTCCTACTTTTAGTTGTTTACGCCTAGGGTCCTTTTCTTTTAGTTGAGCTTCGACTCTCCTCTCTGCTGTATTGATAGGTCGCCTCTGTCGATAGGTTTTTGGGCATGAAACCCTCTGTCTATAGTGATCTTGACACTTGTAAACTGGCTTGTCTTGAAAACGTTGTTGGGGTGTCTTTGAGATCGGCTTATTTATCGAAGTGTACGATGTAACTTATCCATGGAGTTTTGTTTTATTATTCTGTATATTTGTATAAACGCTACTGTGTGCTATTTCATGAAAGGAAAATTTTTTACAGTATTCTGGTGGAATTGTTACCTGATGGTTTTTAGGATGGTCTTGTACTTGCATGGAACCCTCTCGTTATTCTGGTTATTAGGCCTGTAGCATTTCTGAAAGCTTTCTTTCTTGTTTCTTTCCTTTGGTTCTTGGCTGTGACCTCCTCTGTGGATTCGATGTGTTCACATCCACCTGTTCACGGTTTCATCGACTCTGTCGCTCTTCTAATGCCTGTAATGGAACAATGTTTCACCAAACCCTAACACTATATTTCTTTGATGCATTCAAGACTGTTTTGTAACAAGAAAAATAAACAAATGAACAAAAATAATTTCAGTTGCGAATAGACACGGATGATCTTGAGAAATTCCTGTATATATTTGTATTTCAATTCTTTTGCTCTTATTGGAAAATCAATCCTCTCAATGTCTCATTTTCCTTCTTTTGCATGAGTTATTGAACAGTTTGAGTAACTGCCAACAGTTACAGGAAGTTACATAGGATAACCATCTAATTTTCTATTTACCTAAATTCTATGATTAATTTAGAACAACATCTAAAAGAAATTAAGGAAAATATAACGTACTGTTAACTCCTAAATGCTAGAACTTAAAGGAATTAAAAGATTCAGGTATAATGACCTGTCAAACTGTCTGAATGTAACCTGTGAAACAAACACGTTTGTTTTTGTTCACCCTGCGCTGGATGCTCTTGCATTACAAATATCCATTAGCACATGTACATTAGGCATTTTCTATAACATGAAAAATAGAGACAATTTGTAGAATTGCACATAGGCATTTACAACATTTGATCACAAATATGCATTAGCACATTAAGGTCCATTAAAGCACAATAAGGTCCATAAACGAGATGCCTTGTAACATCTTCGTATATATGGGGGATATTTTTCACTATACTAATGGTGTTTTTTATGAAAAGTTACAATAATATAACAATGCACACATATATAGTTTATAGTTTAACATAATCATTTGAAACATATAACAAATAAGAAATATGTAGTGTCAATATCACTGCTCTTCTACATTGTCACCACATGGTTTTTACTTATTGTGCAAGAATAGAAACATATAAATTTTGCCAAAATTTATAATCTTAAAATAAAGAAAATGTTATTTTCAATGCAAGGCTAAATTCAAAATACTCAAAATATCCCTATTAAAATTAGATTATAAAAGTTTATATTTAACAATTACAATTCCACCCAATTCAACACAAATTTTAAAGTTAAAATCAAAACATTAATTTTCCTCATTATTTTGAATCACAAAAATAAATCAATTTATTATACCTTAATTTCCAAATTTCCATTGGGCTATTGAAAAGAAAATTATTACACAATAATATTAAACAAATACTAAAGCTTATCACACAATCCTGAAAATTTTTTATAACAAAAGAAACATCCAACATGGTATATAAGGCATTTAAATACATGGAATCTCTACCTGTATGCCAGAAACAAATGAATCATTTGTGATAAACAAAGTCTAAAAACATGAAAGTTGAAACATGGAGAGCAGTTAAACTGGTTCGAAGAGTCTCAATCTGATAGAGATTGGAAGGTTTTATATTCTCACCGGTTGGAAACAAACGTTGCCAATAGTGCATAATAAAAAGTTTTTCTGAAATGTCAAATGTCAAAGAGGGTAAAGGGAAGTAGGTTGTTTTGGAGTGTCCATGTCCCCGAAACACATGAAGAGAGGGAAGATTTAGAAACATAATTCCATCAAGGTTGAGGGATTAGTGATTCGAACAACCCATTAATGTTTTGCATGGAAGTTCAGGAATTTTTCCATTCAGACAGCTACTAGGCAATGATACAAGAAACCATGTAGGCTTTTCAGAGCAAAATCTCTTGGCATATTCACTTGGAGAGAGTTACATATTTCCAAAGTGATGTTTTTTTTGTCAATTTAGCTCTTCCACAAAACAAAATATTATTACAAAACATTCTAAGAATTACTTGAGGCATTTTGGAACCTATGAGCATAAAAAAAATTGAAACTCTCTTAAACAATGGCATGGGATCAACCAGTAGCCCCAAAAAAATTGTAACTCTCTGAACTTATTTCAGCTGCGAGGCATGCCTTAGCAACAATCAATGAATTGTACATAGAGGAAACTTTATCCCATGCCAAGATTTCAATAAGACGTTCCTCTAAAGTATTGAGATTTCGCTCCAACTCCTTTCCTGATGTCTCACAAAGATTTCTATCACTTTACTAAAATCAAATGTTGTAATCTCTTTAACCTCCAGAACTTCATGAAACATCATAGTAACTGTCTTGTGAGGTCCCAACTGTCTTGTGAGGTGCCAAAACCAACTCCGCTAAGCAAGCTAGTATGCACCTATGAAATTTTTCATTGACGAGTAATGATGTCAAGTTTATGCTTTGTAATCTGTTTGACTCATTGGAAAACTCAATATCAAAATCAATGCGACATGGACTATCCTTTTTCAAGAAGGCTATAAAATTTAAGAAACAACAACCCATTTCTTGAAATATTGCGGTTGTTGTTATGAGTCAATTAAGGTCGATGCAATTACATGCATGGGTTAGACCTCTACATCTCTTCAATGATTTATAGTATGCACATAGCTTTTAGTTTCTCTGTGCACACAAGATGGCTATGTCATTAATAATTTAAATTAAATGAATCCTATCTGACTCTAGGTGAAGGATCCTTTCAAAACAATATGATTCATAGACTATAGTATGTTTCCAAGCAGTGTGTATCATTCATTAACCATCATAGCTAGTTGAGAATCTTTAGACTTTTATGGCAGATTTCAAGGAAGACAATTGGTTGATCATGACGACTTGAAATATTCAAATTGATGAGGATGTAAACCAAATCAAGATCTGTAGTTAGTCCTACTTTGCATTATCCTATCGGTAAGATGATCATTAATGAGACACTAATTTGTGTATTTACAATTATCCTTTTTTATATGAGAAATGACGCATCATGATTTTAGTTTCTTATTTATAAATTATGCAATCATTTTGGTTCTAATGTTCTGATCCATGACTGCTTTCGATTCTTAATTTTCAATATGTTTTTAAAACCCTTTCAAAAATATGGCAGATCCTTATGCATTTGCGAGTAACTTAGCATAATAGATACTAGATCCTAAGCTTGAAGTTGTCAGCATGGTTGTTCTAGCTTCATAAAGGGTGAGAAGCACCAAGTGTGACAATGTTTCCCCGTGGTATCAGACCTTTCCTTTTCAAAAATATGGCAGATGCTTATGCATTTGATGGTAACTTATAATAATAGATACTAGATCCTAAGCTTGAAGTTGTCAGCATGGTTGTTTGACCTTCATAAAGGTTGAAAAGCACAAAGTGTAACAAAGAAGACAGAAATTTCTATATGTTCATTAATGGACAAAGGGATAGAAATAAGCCCTCAATTTACTGAGGTGGGTAATGAGTATATGACACTTGATCACTCTGAAGTAAGGGCACTTTGTACTCATATTATTAAGTTATATATACACATGTAACATTCTTATTGTTGGAAATTTCAAGAAAACTTTGCTCAATGCAAATATAGAAATTTCAGCTCAACCTTGAGGTTCTCTAGATCTATTTCCTATGAACTTTCAGCCTCACAGATGAAACTGTAATATATTTTACAACAATATAAATTTCACTTCTCTCCAATTAAATAGACAATGAAACCCAAGAAAATAAACACCAAAGCATTGTAATTCAAGGGACCCATATTTCTATCCATTAGGCACAATTCATGGATAGGGATATGCCAAAAATTTCAAAATACATGATTAGAGATATGCTAAAAATTCACACTTGTTTGTTCCAAAATCCTAAACCCAACTAAATCAAGCTCAAATTTCTTTAAATACATAAGCCATGTGAATCGATATCTTAGCCTTTAGAATCTAGGGAGCTATATTTCTATCCATTAGGCACAATTCATGGATAGAGATATGCCAAAATTTTCAAAATACGTAGATATGCTAAAAATTCACACTTGTTTGTTCCAAAATCCTAAACCCAACTAAATCGAGTTCAATTTTCTTTAAATACAAATACATAAGCCATGTGAATTGATATCTTAGCATTTAAAATCTTTTTGTAACTTCTCTTAGTTTATAGGCAGAGAATATTCATATGAATGGAATCATATCAAAGAATGTAAAACCCAACTCACAGAAAACTCATAAATAATGAAAAAAATATTGAGCATAAATGTTTGTGTATTTTATTTATGACATTTTGATAGTTTTTTAAAATCATCAAGGGGCGTGTTCATAGACCTCGAACTAGAACATGATACACTTCCAAGGGTCAGTTAGCTATCAAGGCCAACCACAGCAAGTAGTCATAAATAACTATTAGCAAGGAAAGAACCCCAACATGAATTGTGCATCAAGTATCAACCATCAAACAACTAATTATGAAAACAACTAGTATATCCAAATGCTTTGTAAAGTTCAGATGGTGGAGAATGAACATTGGGAAGCCAAAATGACATGAAAATGAGGAAATGATTGCATGCATATGTATGGAAGTTGAGAGGGACTGGTACAAAGCGTTTATTACTCAATTTTGACAAGGACTTTCCCAGTAAATCTCAGTGATAAGAAGCATTATCAACTCTTGACCTAAATTATAGTAATGTCTCTCTCTAAAATCGATGCCATTTTCTAAACCTAAGGATCGTGATGCTTACATGATGGTCATAATAATAATGCAGTGTGTAAGTGTTGAAGTTATAATTTGATAACTTTCAACCTAAAATTAAGTTTCCAACGTAAGACGTAGTAAAGTTTTATGACAACTAACTAGAATGTTTTCGGAGGAGACATGATACTTTTTAAAAGTAGATGTGTTTAGTAGACAATAGCAAGTAGCCTAGAGAATGAAATTATCAATTCATTAACTAAGTAGTGGCGACTGGAAAGATCCAATGAACCAAAATTTTCAAATGACATGCATCTGGAATAAACCACAAGTAGTCTACTTAGGAAAGCATTAGTGCATGAGGGGTGAGCATGTTGATGGGGTATTTGAATATATCCAAGTATGTTTGAACTGATAACACAAGTCTAAGTGTTGGAATGAGCATGGGAATGAAATAAAGCATACAAATCGAAATAATAGTATTAATGGACACTAAGAAATAAAGACATGGCCCTAATAGAGGAGGACAAAGAACATGACTGAACAATTGTTCATTGTAGAAGATCAGAAAGTCAAAGACAGTATTTTAGAGACATAGAATAGACTGATCAGGTGGTTATGATAATAGGGGCATGTGAATTATTATGGTTGCACACATCTATATGTAGAATAGGGTTTGATATCGCCATGAAGATTTCAAAACATCAAGAGATAAAAATTCAATATGTTGCTACAGTGTAAATGATTTTGTGAGATACTTGATGTCTCACTAGCATCGAGAAAACCAATATGAAGAATAAAAGTTGAAAATGAGGAAAAAGCATATACATATTGTATTGCATGTTTATTGTCCACAATACTAAAATGGATAAAAGAAAATATCATATGTCAGACATTATGAAGCATATTTTCTCAAAAACACAAGATTAATAGCTACATGGTGTATTTTTATTTTTATTTTATAATGTAAGAAGTTGTGATCAATATTTAGATGTAGTGACAGACCCAATTTTCCAATATATGAGTATTCAAATTATCTCAATGTCATAGGCCAATGTTTCCATGGAAAGTTCTAGCCATACATTTGTCTATAAGAAAAACAGAGAGTAATAGTGAAGTATACCATTGTGTTCCTTAGTATATAGAAAAAAATAACTTCTTCTCACCATTGGAAATAATTTTATTTTTTTTAAGTCTTTTTGTAAGTAAAAAAATATCTGGTAAAAAATCTTAAAAGAACAACATTCTCAACTACATATGTTTGTCATTGGTACTAGTACTGGCAGAGTTCTTCTCCAATTGACAGAGTTTTTCCAAGAGGCACTAAAACAAAATCTATGACAATGAGTAACAGGGAAATATTAGTGCAACAAAAAAATGCTAATACAAGATTTATGTTGTTCAAAGTTTTCAATAAGAAAATGGGCTTGCCAATGGTGTTGTTTGACACCTAATTCTTTAAGGGTTATCGTGTGGAAGATAAATAGTCAAAGGAGTCCAAGAGACGTTGGAAGATTAATCCAACAGTCACAAGAATGTATTATAAATGTACATCTATGTTAATAGTAAATGTAATTCATGATTTACCTTTCATATCTTATTTTTATTTGACATGGTATCAGATCCATTTGTTTTGTGGTCATTTCAGTCCTGCCCTTCTAGCGATGATTCTCTCCACACCTGACTTTGTTGAGTAGGTTAGACCTGTGTTGCTCATACTTTGACATTTCTGCCCTATTATAGGGAAACTTTTAGGGGCTAATTTTTGCAGGTGTACTAATTTTCCATATTTTTTCCAAAATAAAGATTCACCAGTTTTCATTTTTTCTAAAAATTATTTGCCAACATTTTACAGTATAAAGATATTTTACTTAAAAAATCACCAAAATTTTATATAGACTAATATAAAATCATTAGAAATATAATATTTTTACAAAATTATTGCTAAAAAGTTTTCAATTTGCATATTAGGGACCAATAAGGTTCACCAAGTTTTCTAAACTTTAATATTAAAACTTCCATCCTTAAAATTTTCCTTTCTTATTATCTGCCATTTTTTTGTGTGGCGAGTACTTCTTTGATCATATCTTCTTTTAGGAATCCTCTACATGCATAAATGTTCCTTCCTACTTAAACCTCCCAATTCTCTGCTTATCTCTCTACGCCTTGCTTCCTGCATGCAACAGTAACCTTGGAAATTTCGATGTCATTACTCTCTTCTCTCTGAAATAGTTGTTGTCAGTTTTCAGCATCTTGAGTCATTGAGCATATTGAGTCACTGTCTTTCCCTAGAATTTTTTTCGGTTGATCTTAGTCTATGGAAGTTGTCTACTCATGCGACCTGCAAATTAAGTAAATCTTACTTTGACATCAGAGAAAATGTATTTTCTTGAGTGCCCATCTACCAGCCTCCTACTATATGCCCCGCCCTTCGAGTCTTCTCTGTCCATAGCAAAATCCTTCAAATTTTGAGGAATGGGAGGTGGGATTTGATATTTAATTGTCTCATAACAAGAAACATAAGATTTCTTTATTTCCCTATTCGGGTTCTTAATTTTTTAAATGGGGAAAGCGTAAGAATTCATTTTCACTAACACATTTGAAGATTTTTATGAGAATTTATACCCTTTGAAACGAATCTTTGCATCCTATAGGATTTCAAAACTAGGGAACTTACAATTTGGTAGTTTTGGATTTTTGGAACTTGGAACAACATGACTGGTGCAAAATTGGTAGATGTCCATAACACTTGATTTTTAGCTGTGGATTTAAGTTGAAATGGTTTGTTTTCCCATTGGAATTTTAAATTGTGAACTTGAGTTCATTCTAAAGGTAGTGTAATACGGAAATATTGGTACATAAAGTTTAATATATGTAATAAGATTTCTTCACATCTACATTGTGTTCTATATTCTTTAGAAATTGTAACATAAATTGAATAGACTTCACAATCATGCCAAGAATTTGCTTGAGTGATCCATCCTACCATGCCACAAAAACAATGAAAAGGTGTTAGCTACGCGAATTGGGTTGAACCAATGCATCTTGCAGGCCAAGTTTTGAACAAGAAGAGATCCAAACACACTCCCAAGGCAGAAGAGTAGATAGATATGTTTAATGACATTTAAAATAAAGACAACTTCATCACTTTTCTGCTCGACACAAAGTAATATGAAGACAGGTGTCCATTTTGGATTCCATCTCCAATTATTTAGGTATAACCTTATTCAGACTCTGTCGTGCATCATCAACCATGGGGAGTGTTTGAGTTGAATAATTTTTGCTTTAGCATATTCAAAGTGATAAGTCAGAGCAATAATGAAGTTATAAATGTGTTGGGGCTGAACTCCTGGAGGTGCACTAAAAATTTGTTGATTGTAGTCCTTGGTTCATCTCCTTCTTTGTGCATTGATTAAAACCTCATCATATGTGCGATGTTCCATTCTTATGCCTCTATCGTTGGTTAATATGTGAGTATATATGTTATCTTCATTATTAGTCTTTGCATTGAATTGTGCGCCTAATTCTAGTGTCGAATATGTTGGGCTTTGAAATTGTCATTCACTTCCATTACATTTTCACTTATATTTCCATATTATCGCCTTCACTCCACCTCTATTTCATTACATTTACTTTACCATTATCATTATTGGGTCGCATTTATGTTTTTCCAAACTTTATTAATTCTTAGCATTTTTAAATGAATTTATGGTTAAAAATTAGAAAATAATGTGCATATGCTTATACGTCACAAGTGGGATGAGATTGTTGACATGTGTAGGTCAAAAGAAAGCTTTTAAAAGACCTTTATGTGGCCTCCCAAAACCAAATTCAAATTTGAGTGGAGAAAATCATGGAATCATAAGGATATGTGTCTCATTTCCTATTTCTACTGAAACCATAAGAAGACATGTGTCTTATCATTTCCTATTTTGATTGTAACTCTAGAGATATATGGAGAGATTCGTGGACTCTCATTAATAAGATAGATTCTCATCTTTTTGTATAAATAGGGAAAGTTTTCTCCTATCATAGGTGGTGAAAAGGGGGGAAAAAAAGGAAAAGAGGAGAAAGAATTATAGAGTGTTTTGTAACAAGGCTTGAGATGGAATGGGATGTAAAATGAAGAGCTATTGATGTAATGAGATTAGGAGTGTAGATTTCCATTCTGTAAAGTTGTGAGTTTATCAATAAAGAAGGTTTTTTTTCTATTATTGAATTTTAGAATGTGAGTTTTGTGAGTTGGAATGTTATTGGACAATGGAAGGGCCCCCATAAACCACATGCATCCCTTTGTAAATTTGTAAAATTAATTGGTTTTTTTTACTTTGATTCATGCAAATAGTATAGCTTTCCATTGCAAATGTTATTTTATTTTTCAAATGTAGATTTACCTCACTGTGTAATTTATGTCTCCTAAGAGCATCCCAAGAAAGTAGTGTTTTATCTATTTCCTAAAATTGGATTGCTTAAAGCATTAGAGCATACAGTGACTTAGTTTTCTTTCACATGTCTTTACAATTCTTTCTTAGATTCAACTTTACATTAACTGTTTAACCCTATGTTTTCCAAAGAGCTTCTCAAGAAGGTAGCATTCAACTATTTTCGAATTTTGTTTTCTTGAGGCATTAAGAATAAATATTGATTTATTTTCTTTCCTTATGCTTTTGTCATTCCTTTTAGATTAGGCTTTCATCTATTGTGTAATCTCA
>APFE030076781.1:0-12490 GCA_000404065.3 Pinus taeda
TCTATTCCATTCTTACTAAGTTGGGACCAACCTACTCTGTGTTTGTTTCCACCTTCCATTCTACAAGAGAAACCTTCATTTCTCAAGGACAAGACTACAAGTCTCCTTCCTTTGATTCTTTTTGTGTTTCTTTAATAAGAGAACAAGAAAACCTCTTACACCTTGGTCTTCTTAATCTTGGAAACTCTTCTAAGAAAGCGTTAACCACCTAGCAGCAACCAAATTCAAAGAATCCTAATAAGTTGTATCCTAAAAGGAATGGTCCTAAACCAAACAAGGGTCCTGAGCAATTTCAGCCTCAAAATGGAAAATCATTTCACTAGAATGATAAGGCAAATAAAAACAAAGGGAAGAAGACTGATAGACATTGCCACTTTTGTAATCGAGATGGCCACTTAGAATCTAAATGCTTTAAAAAGATGGAAGCTTTGGAAGCAGCAATGAAGAAGCATGACATCCATTTGGAGCAATCTTCAAATTCATCTTCAGGAATGGCACTTTCTGCATGTGGTTGTCAAGCATCTCGTTCTGGCTATGCACTAAATGTATCTTCTTCCTCTCATTCTCATGAGTGGCTCATTGATTCTGGAGCCTCTTATCACATGGCCAAAACAAAGCCATGTTTTCTTCTTTAAATGATTGTAACACCAAAAATATATATGTTGGTGATGATAGATCTCTTAATGTTCTAGGGACTGGAACTGTTAATATAGACAATGGTCAATTTAATGATGTATTGTGTTCCAACCTTATCCTGCAACCTTCTATCTGTATATCAGATAACTCATTCAGGTGAAGGTAAAATCGTTGAATTTTCACCTCACGATGTTGTAATTAAGGACCTAAAGGATCCTAGACAGATTTTAGCTACTGGCATTGCTGATGATTCTACAAGGTTGTTAAGTTTCACAACTTTGGGTCATCAAATCTTCCCTCGGTATTTGTTGCTCATAATGATGAAGTGAGCAAACTTTGGCATGAGAAATTTGGTCACTTAAACTATCGCTCTCTTCAGAATTTATGTAAAGAAAATATGGTGACAGGTCTTCCCATGGTATCTTGCAGAGATGGTGTTTGTTCCGGATGTGTACTCGAAAAACATCATCGGGACAGTTTTGAAAAACGTGCCTCTTGGCACGCCTCGCCCCTCTACAACTTGTGCATAGTGATTTATGTGGTCCAATTCCAGTTGTTTCTTTCTCTGGCTACAAGTATTTCTTAACTTTAATTGATGATTTCTCCAGACGCACCTGGGTATATTTCTTAAAACTCAAGAGTGAAGTATTTAACAAATTCTTGGCCTTTAAGGCCTTTGTTGAAAAACAATCTGGACATCAAATTCTTAAGCTAAGATCAGATAATGGCAGAGAATATGTTAAAAATGACTTCATTAACTTTTGCACTGAGCATGGAATCCAAATGCAACATATTGTTCCATATACTCCACAACAAAATGGTGTAGCTGAAAGGAAGAATCGCACCTTAAAGGAAATGGCTAATTGTATGCTTCAATCTAAAAGAACTTAGTCTTAACTATTGGGTAGAAGCAATTAATTGTGCAAATTACAAACTAAATCACACTCCTACTAAGGATTTAAAGAATATCACTCCAAAAGAAGCATGGAGCTCAATTAAACTAGATGCGAGTCACTTTCGTTTTTTTGGAAGTGAAGCATGGGCCCATATTCCATGATGAAAAGCATAAAGCTTTAGAACCTAAGAGTGAGAAATGTACTTTTGTTGGATATTCTGAAGATGTAAAAGGTTATAGACTTATTCCATTTAAGTCCAAAAATGTTGTCATTAGAAGAGATGTAAAGTTTGATGAAAATAAATCAGCTTACGAGCCTAGTTCGGCGCATGTGCCACCTCTCTCTATCTCTTCTACTTTTGAACATATTTCTTCTTCAGATGATGAAAGTGACGATGACAATCCTCCCCCACCTTCTCAGGAGCCTCCTTCAGCTCCTTCACTTCCAAAATGGGTCCAAGCTACTCGAGATGTAGTAGGTGATCTTGCCGGTGATCCTACAGATCAGCGTCGTACCCGTTCTCAGTTTGAAAGAGCCTCTTCTTTACTGGCTCAAGTGTCAGCAAATTATGATCCTGACACCTTTACAGAAGCTTAGGCCATCCAGATTGGGACGTAGCTATGAATGAAGAATATCGTTCATTATTGGCAAACGATACATGGGATCTTGTTCCTTTACCAAAGGGACGAAAACTTGTTAGATGCAAATGGGTTTACAGAACCAAGTATGGACCAGATGGGAAAGTTGATAAACATAAAGCTCGTCTTGTTGCTAAGGGTTTTTCACAAGTTGAAGGTATTGACTATACTGAAACCTTCTCCCCTTTTGCCAAAATGAACTCTATCCGCCTTGTTCTTTCCCTTGCTACCTCTTTCAAATGGGAAGTCCATCAGATGGATGTTTAATCTGCCTTCTTGCATGGGGACTTGCATGAAGAAATCTATATGGAACAACCCATTGGCTTCATCCAAACAGACTCCAGCCTTGTATGTCGACTTAAGAAATCTCTTTATGGTCTCAAGCAAGCTCCTCGGGCTTGGTATGCCAACATGGATAGCTTTCTTTTAGAATCTGGCTTTTCTATGTGTCATTCTGACAATACTGTCTAAAGAGGGCAAGTCTCTTATCATTCTTGTTCTTTATGTTGATGATCTTATCCTCACTGGTAGTGATCCAAACCTTATTAACCATGTGAAGTCCATCCTTAAAAAGAAGTTTGAAATGACAGACTTAGGACATTTACAATATTTTCTCGGTCTTCAAGTCTTGCAGTCCAAGGAAGGTATTTTCCTCTCCCAATCCAAGTATGCCTGTGATCTTCTACGCTTTTTTCACATGGAAGATTGTAAGCCAGCTCCTTCTCCGTTTCAGTCTGGAGTCAAACTTTCAGTCACTTGTACTTCCCCTGAAGTTGATGCTACCTTATACCGTCAACTTGTAGGAAAACTTTTGTATTTAACCCATACTCTACCTGATCTTTCCTTTGCTATTGGCCTTGTTGCTCGATTTATGCAAACCCCACGTGAAAGTCATTGGAAAGCAGCTAAACGAATACTTCGTTATGTTCGCGGTACAATTCAGTTTGGCATTCATTACAGTGCTGAAGCATCTCCTCTATTGGTTGGTTTCACTGATTCTGATTGGGCTGGTGACCCTGATGATCGGAAGTCTACTGCTGGTTATGTGCTCACTCTTGGTTTAGGACCTATTACATGGGCTTGTAAGAAACAAGATGCCATTTCCCTTTCTTCAGCAGAAGCAGAGTATCGTGGTGCCGTAGAGGCCAGTAAGGAAGCCTTGTGGCTTCGTCAGATCTTATCAGAGTTTGGTTTTCAGCAGCAGCATCCGACTACACTTTGGTGTGGTAATCAAAGTGCCATTCAGCTTTGCAAAGATCCAGTTCAGCATCAGCGCAGCAAACACATTGAACTACACATGTACTTCATCAGAAAGCTCATTCATGACCATGTTCTTGAAGTGCAATATTGTTCAACAGATGATCAAGTTGCAGACATCTTTACAAAGGCTCTCACAGAGGCGAAGTTTACTAAACTTCGATTTATGGTTGGAGTTCAGGAAGTTGTCATAAGGGGGGATAGGCTCTAGTGCCTCCTTCCTTCTCCTATTGTGTCATATTTATAAATCCTTCAATCCTATCCCAAGTTGTTCTTAAAGGGGGATGTTAGGATATTCCGACACATAGGAAATATTTAAGTATAACTTGGTCTAGTATAGAGTTAGGTAAAGTGTGTTTCTTTACTATGTACATTTGTAACTTGCAATCCGACGGTCACGATATGTAGTGATCCGACGGTTCATTCTCTCCTCGGTATTACCGACACTTGATCCGTGGCTTGACACCCGATTGGTCCATGAATTCTATTTAAAGCGCATGGAGGGTCATTTGTAGGTTAACCGTGCATGAGAGAAGCTTATGTAAATTTTCATTCTTTTATTAATAAATTTCCTGTAGTGGCCACGTTGTCACAGGTCGTGGATTGTTTCCCTCTTTGAGGGTTTTAACCACATCAAAATATTGGTGTATTGATCTATGATCTGTTTGTGAGCGGTGTCCTTTTGGTGTTTTGTCTGAGGAACTTACCCTGTAAATTCTTACAAAAGAAGGGACCACAGTTAGTTGCAAATGGGTCGTGGTATTAGGTAGATGGTGTTAATAAGAACCATGGTACTGACCCATGGTATTGCATGTATGAATCCTATATAAAGGATAGAGACTCCCCTTGAGGAGCATCATGTCCTATTTTATCATTGAACTCAACTCTATTGGAGGTTGCCCCCTCGAAGAGGCAAGTGAACATTGCTTTCCTTTCGGAATAATAAATTACATGATGTTATTTCTTATTGCTCTGTGTTCTGGGTATATTTCTTTGCATATTTGGTATTTTGGTCCCTTCTTGCAATTCAAGAGCATAAAAAGTGGTATCAGAGCACTTTCCACGACTGGTGGGATCTCCATTTTTAGCAGATTCTTTTTTTGGCTAGAGACATGTTTCGGTGTCTTTAAACCACGGGATCTATCATTGAGGGCATAAACCTGTGGATTTGGGGAGGCATGAACACAGGAAATACAAGAGGTGGTCATGCTTGTTGGACTCCCTAGTAACCCATGTGGGTACGCCTTTAAGTAGTAGCACATTAGATAGAACTGCACATGGAATGTCTTTCAAAGTACCCTCTCGGTATATCGGAAGCCCCCTAGGCTCTCTTGAAACCTCGCCATAGATAAATTGTTGGCCATCTTGTTGCTACAGTACACTGAGAATAGCACTCAGGGAGATTACTTATGCATACGATAGGGTAGTCGGGTTGTACAACTAAGGGTATGGTTGACCCTCCTTGGTTAGTGCCCTGAAATATTGGGTTGAGTATTACTGTTGGACCCTTATGTATATTGCGATCTGTAGCACCTGACACTCCTTGAGACCATAGTTTCCCTCTCTCTCTCTTGATCACGCATCATCTTTTCCAGATCCGATCTAACAGGTTGGGTTCTATCACAGTTGCAACAATTAGTTCGTCCATTCAGATCTCTCAGATCCACCATTCAGATCTATTAGATCCGCCAATCAAATCTATTAGATCTTCCATTTAGATCTATCAGATCCGCGAATAAGGTCTATCAGATCTGTCATTCAAATCTAGCAGTTTGGGCTCTGTAGTAGTCGCAACAATTAGATTTGCCATTTAGATCTAGTAGCAGGGGTTCAATCACTGCCACATTCCTACTCATACCCTGCAATTGAGGGTTTCATCGACAGATCTGACTATTTGTGTGGCTCTTATACCTGAGCAAGATTCTTGCAGGACATTGGGAAGAATTAACTTTTCTAGGAATCGGCCACTGTAGTATTCCTAAGTGAGGGTAGAAAAAAAAACAAAGTGTCTGAGACCCTCTCGGGATGCTTATAGGAGACTTATCCCATAATAATTAGGTCAACGGGCTTAGCAAGGTGGTACCATTCACTTGTTAGTGTCAAAATTTCGGGTGGTCCCAATTTTTTTTCACAGTAATGAAAAGTGCACCGGATCGATGCATGGTACAAACCAAAGCTCAAGCTATGGACAATGAGAAGATCAAAACCCTTGAAAAAAAGTTGGATGCATTAACGAAGCAGATCTAGACCTTACTTGACACAATCTCAAAGGGAAAGTTGGGGGAACAATCGAAGGCATATAATTTTAATGAAACCATTGAGGGCAAGTCTAGCCATTCTCTTCACTTTTATGGAAACCACCAACAGTCCCAACTTCAACCACCCAAGCTGGAGATGTATAAATTTTATGGCTCTCATCCAGACATATGGCTAGCACAAATGGACAATATTTCACATTGAATCACATCAAAGATGATGCGACTAAGCTAAGTGTGGGAAGCCTATACTTGGACCAAGAAAGATGGAAATGGTGGCAGTGGCATCAATGTTGCTATGCAATGCCACTGACTTTGCAGATATTCTCAAAAGCCATTTCTAATTTCTTTGGCCATGAATCTAAATTTTTGTGTCGTTTTACTAAGCTTCGATAGGTAGGCACAATGAAAGAATATATTAAAGCCTTTGAAGCATTAGCCTTCTGCATAGGAAGTCTAGCAGATGAATTTTACTTGGAATGTTTTATCAGTGGTCTCAAAGATGCCATACAAGCCGATGCCCGACTACAACACCCAATCTCATGACCATTAGCTTGCAAGATAGATCGTGAAGTAGAATGCGCGTTAGCAGCCTAATTGACTCATCCAAATTTCATATCCAAGGGACACCCCAACCAAGCTCTGAGCACTACCCAAACACTTAAGGTTCAAAAAGTGTCTCTAGTGGAAATGGTAGAAAGAAGAAAGCAAGGATTGTGTTACTACTTTGATGAGAAATACTCCCCGGGGCATAAATGCAAGGAACCCAAATTCTTTCAAATTGATGCTACTAATCATAGTTCATCTAAGGAAGCCCCACCATTTGAGGGACCAAAGGAGGAAGATGAGGACAACCAGCTAGACAATGAGCTCCCAGCTACACCTGGAGAACCAGTTATATCGCTTCATGCTTTGGCAGGAATTTATTCTCCCTAAACTATCAAAATTAGGATTTTTATTAAGAATCCCCTGTAGTAGTCTTGATTGATAGTGGCAGTACACATACGTTTATTCATCAAAGAGTCATTGAAGTAGTGCATTGTTTTGTCAGAGAAGTCTCTAATTTCCAGGTCTAAATTGCTGATGGGGGCAGAATGAAATGTGAAGGCCACTTTGAAAATGTCAAACTTAAAATGCGGGATTATCACCTAAAGACCCACATGTTTGCCATCAACATGGGTGGGTGTGACATTGTCTTGGGTGTTGAATGGCTCCACACACTTGGCCCAATCTTAATGGATTTCTAGGAGTTATATACGAGCTTCAAGTAGAATAACCACACACATACCCTCGGAGGACTCCAGTTAGGTGCTCCTTCTATCATCAGCTCGCATACGATGGAAAAATTGTTAAAAATGGGACACCATGGAGTTACCTTCGAACCCACTTCTCTTCATATTCATCCTGAGATGCAATAGGTCTAAAAAAATCATCTGCAGGTCTTTGAAAAGCCTCATGAGCTTCCACCCTTAAGAAGGGAAGATGATCATAACATTACTTTGGTCTCAGGGGCACAACCACCAAATGTGTGCCCATATATATATCCTTTCGCCCAAAAGAATGAAATTGAAAAAATCATCAAGGAACTCCTAGAAGCTAGTTTCATTCATCCTAGCATTTGTCCTTATTCATCGCCTATGGTCATGGTGCTCAAGAAAGATAGGGAATGGAATATGTGTCTAAAATTTAGGGCCCTCAACAAGCTGACGGTCAAAGATAAATTTCCCATCTTGGTTGTTGATGATTTTCTGGATGAACTAAATGGGGCTCAATTCTTTACTAAGCTCGACCTTCGCTCGGGCTATCACCAAATTCACATGAAAGAAGTAGACATTCCAAAGACTGCTTTCCAAACTCATGAAGGGCATTATGAATTCCTGGTCATGCCATTTGATATCTGTAATGACCCATACACTTTTCAAAGCCTCATGAATCACTTGCTCAAACCATATCTCAGAAAATTTTTCCTTGTTTTCTTTGATGACATCCTCATCTACAACCTCACCTTAGAAAAACATCTTCAGCATGTAGATCTGCTCTTGCAACTGCTTCGGAAGCATAAATTATTTGTCAAATTGTCCAAGTTTTATTTTGGCATTGAGGAAGTTGAGTATTTGGGCCACATTGTGGGGTGTGAATGTGTCACGGTGGATCCCAAAAAGATCTAGGCAATGCAGGATTGGCCTCAACCAAATACTTTGATGAACTTGAGAGGATTTTTGGGTCTCACCAGCTACTACCGAAAATTTGTCTGCAACTATGGTCGCATTGCTAGACCCCTGACTCAACTTCTCAAGAAAAATTCATTCTTATGGAATGATGAAGCGCAACAGGCATTTATAGCTCTTAAACAAGCCATGTGTTCCACTCCCGTTTTGGCAATACCTTACTTCACCAAATATTTTGTGATTGAATGTGATGCTTTAGGTGTGGGTATTATGGTTGTCTTAATGTAGGAAGCTTGACCCTTGGCCTTCACTAGCTAACAACTAAGTGGGAAAAAATTGGGGCAATCTACTTATGAGAAGGAGATGATGGCCATCCTACATGTAGTGGATACCTAGTGACCATACTAATTGGGGCGGCATTTCCAAATCTGCACAGACCATCAAAGCCTTAAATATTTTTTGGAGCAACACCTATCTTCGCCATAACAAAATAAATGGCTAGCCAAAATGTTGGGATATGATTATGAGATAATTTACTAGAAATCACGAGAAAATGTCATAGTATATGCTTTATCACATCAATTTAAGGAGGAAAGCACCCTGCTAGTAATCTCTCTTCCCATTCCAAAGTAGATTGAAGAGGATCACAAGGAATGGTTTTCACATCCTTTTCTCTCCCAACTCATTAACAAATTGCATGCGGATCCAAATTCCACAGTGGGCTACTCTTGGAAGTGTGAGATTCTTCACTACAAGGATAAAGTAGTGATATCACCAACATCCACCCTCAAAAGCCACATTTTGGCAGAGTTGCACTCATCTCCCACTGTAGGCCATTCAAGCTTTCAGAAGAGTTATGCTTGCACTCGATGTTCATTCTTTTGGATAGGCATGAAAAAGGAAATTCTTACTTTTGTAGCTGAGTGTGATGTGTGTCAGTGCCACAAAGGAGAAATAGTCAAACCCCTAGGCACATTACAACCATTGCCCATCCTTGCCTCAATTTGGATGGAGGTTTCTATGGATTTCATTACAGGTCTTCCGAAGTGAGGCAACAAGTTAGTCATCACGGTGGTTTTGCATAGACTTTCTAAGTATCCTCATTTTTGTGCCCTACCCCATCCTTTTACACTAGTTTTGGTGCCTCAATCTTTCATGGACCATATCTTCAATTTGCATGGCATGTCCACTTCCATTGTGTCTGATCGTTACCCGATCTTTGCTAGTAACTTTTGGCAGGAATTATTTAGGCTACAAGGTACCCAACTACAACTCAGTACTTCCTATCACCCCCAAACTGATGGTCAAATGGAAGAAATCAACAAAGGTTTGGAGACCTACCTCAGGTGTTTCACTTTAGAAAATAAACATCTATGGGTACTGTTAGCGCTTAAATCTACCTTAGGCTGAAATAAGGTAAGACTCAAGGCTACATCAAACCACGCTCAGCCTCGTAGCTAGCCCTACGAGGACAGGAGAGGGCTCTCTCCGGGTCAATATCGGCAAAAGATAATCAACGAGGTCGAGATGACTAAATTGATGACTAATTTTAGGCTAGGTATGAAGTACAATGACTTTGGAATTGATTTTTTAGGGATTTGTTGAATTCAAGGGAAAGGCAATTTTGGGTACGGGGATGAGGCAAAACTTTTGCAGAGGTCTACTTAGGGAAAGATAGGAGATTGTTTTGATGCCTTTAAAGTGATTGAATGGGTAGATCTGACTGGTGAGAGGTTAAGGAGGGAAAGAAACTTTCAAGGGTTCTCCTTAAACAGACGAAAACATGGAAAATTAAACAAATTTAAAGGCAGAGCGTAGCAAATTTATGGATTCTACCTTAACACTTCATTTGTTTAATTGTAGATGATTAAATAAGGAAAGTGGTACACATACACAACTTACAAGTACTTAGAGAAACACACCATCAACACATAAAGCCACATGAATCCCAAATAGTGCTGCAAAACCCTGGTCTTTCCTTTGCCAAAAATGCAGATAAGATATGTACAATAGAGTGTCAAGCTATTCCCAAGAGTCCCACCCTGAAAATGACTAAGAAAATACATAATATAGAAAACCAACAAAATCCCTTGCCTCTAGCGGTCGATCTCATCATCCTAGGAGTTGTTTCAAACCAATTCTTAAACAAAGCACTACAATCTAGGCAGTCAAAACAACTTGCCTCTATAAGCTAGGAAACTAATTCATTCATTAAATTTTTGCTATTTTATGAATGAATAATCTAGAATAGGGAAATACGTGTCAAATAAACATAATATTCCATTAATTACGTCAAGAAGGGTGAAAAATCCCATCACAAGTCAAAAATGGTCAAACTGGCTTCATTTGCTGAGCTGAGGATGAAAACTGTGCCAAAAAACCCTGTGCGCTGCGCGCCATTCCACCTACTTTTGGGCACTTCCCAGCATCCAAATTGAGCTCAGGTTGGCGTGTTGGAAATCCCTGGATGTCTACTTGGTAACCCAAGTGGAATTTTCCAATTTGGTGTCCATTTGACATTCCAAAAGTGCATTCTCCCAGAAGTACTTCCTGCTGGTGCAAAAAGTGGCAGAAAGGTGATTTTCATGATGTTTTTGAGCCTTTTGGTCACCCAAAACTTGATGAAATGTCTTGACAATGGCTGAGCATGTGTATTTCATCATGAAAAATCCAAAACTACAATCCATTTGTGATTTGGACCTCCCCATCTTATGGGTCGCGCGATGCGCGCTATGCGTAGAGCCAAAAAACCTGTTTTGCGAGCCAAAAATTTCAAAATGACAAAATTTTCTCCAAATTCGCCCCAATTTGGAGTGAAGACCCTCCATCATGTATCATGCTCAAGTAACGAAGCCTCGGCCAAAATTCAAAGTGGATCGGGCCTTTTCCGTTGTTTTAGCGCTTTGCTCAAACGCCTCTTGAGGATCTTCATTTTCGCTTTGCAAACATGCATGTGAGCCCAATAGTGAGTTTTCATGTGCTGAAGCATGTCATTGTCCCTGTTTGATTTCGCCAACAACTTCTCCAAATGAGTGTTTACCTGGATGAGCATTGATTCTCGATCAATAGGTGTCAAATCACCAGGTCTCCTTCGGGCCAATTCCCGGTCTTCCCGGATCTTCCGCAGCTCATAAAGTTCATGCTCATCTTCCAGCTATTTGTTGCACTGCTCCAAGTAGTTGATCACCCATTTAGCCATCTGCAATTTCTTTTGCAGCGACTCATTCTCGTCCCTTTGCTCTCGGATGATCTCCTTGAGCTCTGAGTTGTTGTGTGTGGAGCATGATTGTTCAGAGGTGTTTGTTTCAGCTGAATGTATACCCAAGGAAGTTTTGTACACCCCTCCACGCGGGGGGGCGCGGTCCCCCGGCGGGGGCTCGGGGGCAACGCCCCTGAAGCTAAAAACAGATGTAAATTTGCCTTGTAAAAGTATAGTAGTTTCTAGTCAATCTGAGTCGTTAATTAGGCGGATGATCTGACGGTAGAACTTATGTTTAGTTTAGGGTTTCTTTACCTAGAAGGAAACCCCTCTCTTTGTATGAGGGCATTGTATTTGAGGCGGTGATAGATGTGTAGTCTGGGTGAGCGAGAAACAGAGAGGTGAGACTGTGAGAGAAAACAGAGGATATTACAGCGGATTTGCTGTAGGTTGTGTCTCTTCATTTTGCTGGATAATAGAAAGGAAGGACTCGCTGTTCAAGGTGGACGTAGCCCAAACTGGGTGAACCGCGTATATCTGTGTCTCTCTTATTTTGTGCGTTTTCTATGTTTATATTTCTGCAATATTTTATGTGTTTCGTTGCTCCATAATATATAATTTTCTAGCAATTGGTATCAGAGCCGAAGGTCTATTTGGCTGATAAACACGCAGGAAAGAAGGGTTCCTAGTTCGAGTGGGAGCAATGGCAGAAAATGGTAAGTTTAGGGTCGAGAAATTTAACGGCCAAAACTTGCTGTGGAAGATGCAGATGGAAGATTATCTGTATCAAAAAAATCTATACCTACCATTGGGTGGAAAAACAAAGAAGCCAAAGGATATGGACGATGAAGAATGGAACCTTCTCGATAGAAAGGCACTCGAATACGGCTGTGCCTTGCAGCGTCGGTCACCTTCAACATTTCAAAGGAAACAACGACAGAGGGTTTGATTAAAGCGTTGGAGAAACTATATGAAAAACCCTCGACCTCAAACAAGGTATTTCTTATGAAACAATTATTTAATATGAAGATGTCGGAAGGTAGATTTGTTTCAGATCATTTAAATGATTTTAATATTGTTACAAGTCAGTTATGTTCTGTAGGGGTAAACTTTGATGATGAAGTTAGAGCTCTGTTATTCTTGTGCTCATTACCAGAAAGTTGGAATGGTTTGGCAATGGCCATTAGTAGCTCCGTTTCTGGATCTAGTACTTTAAAGTTTGATGATGTTATCAGTGCTATCCTTAGCGAGGAAATGCGATGGAAAAGCTCCGGTGATACATCGGGAAATGCTTTGAGTGCAGAGTCTAGAGGAAGGAAAATGGAAAGAGGAAAGAGCTCAGGATATCGCAATAAATCAAGGAAAGGCAGATCCAAGTCTAGATCGGGGATAGTGTGCTGGAAATGCGGAAAGAAAGGACACCTAAAGAAAGACTGTAGAT
>APFE030076781.1:13454-30077 GCA_000404065.3 Pinus taeda
GTAATTTCTAGTCAATCTGAGCCGTTCATTAGGCGGATGATTTGACGGTAGAACTTGTGTTTAGTTTAGGGTTTTTTGCCCTAGAAGGAAACCCCTCTCTTTGTATGAGGGCATTGTATTTGAGGCAGTGATAGATGTGTATTCTTGGTGAGCGAGAAATAGAGAGGTGAGAATGTGAGAGAAAACAGAGGATGTTACAACGAATTTGGTATAGGTTGTGTCTCTTCATTTTGCTGGATAATAGAAAGGAAGGACTGGCTGTTCGAGGTGTACGTAGCCCAAACTGGGTGAACCACGTATATTTGTGTCTCTCTTGTTTTGTGCGTTTTCTGTGTTTATATTTCTGCAATATTTTATGTGTTTCATTGCTCTGTAATATATAATTTTCTAACACGAGTTAGGCGAGCTAGCATCAACATCAATGATACCCATATCCTGACCTCTTGAAGGACCCTCATCAAACATGGGTCTCTTGCCCCTATCCTAAATCTGTACCTGTGCTGAAGACAGAGGCAAGACCCCTTCCACATGATGTGGAGATAATACTCGCTGTGATGATGATGTCAATGAGACCCCTTCCACCCCGGGTGGAGATAGTACTCGTTGTGCAGATGAAAATAAGGCCCTGTGGCCTCTCTGATATGTCACATATACTGGAGCATTGACATGCTCAGTCTCAGGAATGTCAAACTTCTGTGAAGGTCCTCCCTCATCATGAACTATCTCTCGATGATGCTGTAGCACGGAAAAGTAATCACGGGAGATGAAATCCTCCCAAGTAATACCCTGTTGTGCCAACTGATGCATCACTATGATTTTGATCAATGCATAGTGATATATGCTCCTATGTCGAGCTCTTCCTATGTACTAAAGGCACCATCCTCTCTATGTTATGACACATGAAAATCGAAATGTGCATCATATGTACCCTTGTGAAATGCATCAACAAACGGACATGGTACGCATAGAGACGCGAGAATCTGCCCTCATAGCTGAAATACCGAATGATGAGTTTCATCAACGGTGCAAACTCATCTTTCAGGAATCTGAAAGGTAAGGCTGCGCTCAATTTTCTGATATATCTAGGCTTGATATATGGCTCATAGTAAAATCTATCTAGCATCTGGCGTTTGCTCCATTCCTCCCCTACATTTGGTATCCCGGTGGCCTGAGCAATAGTGTCGGGTGACAAGGTAAAATCCACTCGAACAAGGTTTACATAACCATCCTGTAGATTAAGGACAAATAAGCGGACTAGTTCCCGATGATGCTGAGTTTGTGAGATCATCTCACAATATTGGTAACATGTTTGGCACCGAAAACAATACATTGCAAGTGGGCAAGCTTGCAATTGAGCCAAAGAAGTAGGCTCCTCCCTAACATGCTGTCCACTTTCACCACCTTTGTGATACCTCCATGGCACATTTGGCACATTTACCTCCGGTGTAGAATCACTATCATACTCCTGCTCATATACTGACTCGGTCTCTGACATGTTCTTTAGAAACAAGATATCTGGAATATATATATGTTGATATACATCTGTGTGCAAAATTGACTGTAGACTTTTTATTTTTCTCAAAATGCTGTGACCAAGAGGACACAAATGTACAAGGGAATTGTTAGGAAAGGGAAAACATTAGGGAAATGGGAAACATGGAAATAAAACAAGGAATTTAGAGAAGGGAAGGGACATGGAAATCTTGAAGTTTTAGGGTTTTGGGATGAGGTAGGGATTATATGCTTGTAATAGAAGGGAGGGATTAGGATTTGAGGGAGGATAGTGTAGGGTTTATGAGGAATTATTGGGGAAAATAATGGTGAAAATAGGGGATGGGGAACAAAGGAAATAGGAAAACATGATAACCTTGACAACATTTATTTTTTAAAAACCCTTCAGCAATTTTGGCATTCAAATTCTTACAGCAATTTAATAGATAAGGAGGGTTTTTAAATTTGGTTTTTCATGGAAAATATATCATAATCCTTTACATAAACCGTTCAAAACCAAGAACAAGCCATGCAGAAAATCCTACCTGTGAATTTATGCTTGAGAGGAGGTGTTTTAGTGTTTTCTTGGACAAATTTTGGGCATAAACCACAGTGCGCCACGCGCCTCACCCAACGCGCTGTGCACTCCTGATGCGCCGCGTGCGTGTAAATTACCACTGAGTTTGGTCCCCTGATGTGCCGCGCACCCCTGATGCGCCGCACGCCCCTGATGCGCCGCGCGCCCAACCTAATGCGCCGTGCGCCCTGGAAATGGCCCAATTTGCTTAAAAACTTACAAAATTGCTTTAGAACGATGCTCTTCACTCTTGGAATGTGGAATGGGTTGCAAATGAGGAGAAATATCTTCAGATAGACTACTTTTTTATTTTTGCTTGATCCAAAACCCATTTTCTTATGTTTTGTCGTTGCCACTTTTTCAAAATTAATAGACTCTGACCTTTTTGGTTTCCTCAAAATTGATTGAAATAATGAATTTCTCTGATAATTTTTTGCAGGGATAGCTCTGATATGGTCTGGCAAAGGAGACCAAGGCTGCACTTGGACGTTTCAATGATTGAATTTTTTTGAAAATTTTCACAAAAATGAGACGACGACTTATCTTCAAAACATAGTTTTAAAGAGAAGTCATACTTTATCTGTACAATGATGAAAATTATTGAAGTGATTATTTATCAAAGACATCCCTCTAGCCTGCTGGTCTTCTAAGACTTTTCAAAAACAAAATTGACTCAACCCTAGACCTAAGACCTAAATTTTAAAACATGATTGTAAGTGACCTTTGAAACTTTATGACTAAACCTGAACTAGCAGTGCCATGCACGAGGGGAATGAATGACACAAACCATTCCGTCAGAGTTATGGCATTCCTAACGAAATGCAACTGATCAAAACTGATGGGACACCTAATCATGAAATGTAAAAGAGCTTTGGTCTCTGACGGAGGGATTACTAGACCGAATCTAACAGGTACAATGGTTACCTCTATCCAAATGGTGGTATAATACTAACTATCATGCCACCACCAAAATGACTCCACATGAAGCAGTTTATGGTCAACTCCCTCCTTCACCTACTTCTTATATCCAGGGATGCTCGAAGGTACAAGTA
Source organism: Pinus taeda (assembly GCA_000404065.3). Classification (NCBI taxonomy): domain Eukaryota; kingdom Viridiplantae; phylum Streptophyta; class Pinopsida; order Pinales; family Pinaceae; genus Pinus; species Pinus taeda. The sequence continues at coordinate 16,575 of APFE030076781.1, forward strand.
GTGGATCAACTCTTATAGAACCATGCAACCATGCTGGCCCACCTCAAAGAGAATATCCATCAAGCTCAAAATCACATGAAGCAATAGGCAGACCAACATCGTTTAGAGCGCAAATTTCAAGAAGGGGATTAGGTCTTTTGAGGCTGCAACCATATAAGCAAACATCGCTCAAAGGCAATGGTTGTCAGAATTTATCTCCAAAATTCTATGAACCGTATAAAATACTTCAGCGCATCAGAGAAGTAGCCTACAAGCTAGTATTTCCACCCATTGCAAAAATCCATCTCATCTACCATATCTCGTGCCTCAAGAAAGTGGTTGGGAACCATTGCAGAATTCAAATGAGTCTATCGGAATTGGATAAAGAAGGTTCAATCTGGATCCAACCTGAACAAGTTCTTGACACACGAGATCAGCACCTGCATGGCCACACAATCAAGGAAGTCCTCGTCAAGTGGAAAGACACCTCTCCAGAATATGCGACCTGGGAACCAACCATTGTTCTTCAACAGTTTCCATAGCTTTAGCCTTGAGGAAAAGGCTATTTTTATGGGGGAGGGCATGTTAGTGTCCAACCCTAACCCCCTTATTTATGTAATAGGGTCAAGTCATAGTTATAGTTAGTTAAAGAGTCAATAAATCCCATATTAATAATTGTAAGTAGTAGATTCACATTTAAATAAGGGACCATAGTTAGCTGCAAATGGGCCATGGTATTAGATAGATGGTATTAATAAGAACCATGGTATTGACCCATGGTATTGCATGTATGTATCCTATATAAAGGATAGAGACTCCCCTTAAGGAGCGTCTTGTCTTATTTTGTAATTGAGCCCAAATTTATTGGAGGTTGCCCCCTTTGAAGAGGGAAGTGAACATTGCTTTCCTCTCTGAATAATAAATTACATGTTGTTATTTCTTATTGCTCTGTGTTCTGGGTATATTTCTTCACATATTTCATATTTTGGTCTCTTCTCGTAGGTCAAGAGCATAACATCCTCTAAAAACTCACAAAACCATGACAAGTGTATCCAGATGATCTCTAGATAGTAGGGGGTGACTTCAACGTGTTATCATCGCTAGAAGAGAAGAAGAGAGGAATCTGTCAAACAAAGGAAGACATGGAAGAATTTGGGGATCTCATTATGGATCTGTGCCTTATGGATATGTCAATGAATAATGGAGTCTACACATGGAACAATAGAAGGGGAGGTCTCCACAAAATCACATGACGTTTGGAGTGGTTCTTGACCTCGAGGCATGTGATCACTAGGCATATCTTCTTTGATGCCTCAATCGTACCTTGCATAGGATATGATCACTGACCAATCCACATGGAGATCACTTTAAAAATAGGTCCTAAGAAATTACTCTTCAGATTTGAAGCCTTATGTTTAAGGAACCCCAACTTCATGAAGAAAATAGAAGGTTCGTGCAACAACAATGACGAGTAAGGAATGAACCACATGCTTACCTGTTAGCTGAAGGTAAAGGAGATCAAACAAAAGATCAGGAAATGGAAATAGGAATATTTTTGCCACATCATGAAATACCAACACTAGCTAACCAATAAAATGAAAGATCTCTGTTTCTAGGAAAACTTGTGTCTTTTCGATCGACTAGCCGTCTAGGTTTGGCAGCTACCCTAGAAATAATAGTTTAAAGCAATTCACGATTTCTTCTATTTATAATAGATAAGAGAAAGACAAAGGGACCAACCTGGAACTTCTGCTTATTCCCTTGCTTTATCTCTCTCCCCCTTGACAGAGATTGCAACTGCTCTTCGTACTTATCCTACTTGGAGAGTACCTATAGAAACACATAACAAAAAACCATCAAACCATCTTGATCTATTATATCATAAACATTGTAGAATCAGATATGTAATGAACATACAATAACATTCACAAATGATAAAATTCACACTTGCACAGCTATATGGAAGAAAATTTAAATAAATTTATTAAATAGATGGGAGAATTACAACCTAGTTGTCTGATCTAGCATCATCCTCCCAATATCAAGCCCTCTTCACCTCATGAAATATAAAGATCACACCAACAATACAATGCTCTTTCCTCAAATACAAACTATCAGCACTTCCTTGCAATTCACAAAATTCCAGCCTCTAGATCTCTGAGATGACAGATCCATTTATAGATGTGTGCAAGGGTGTGAGTCATCTCTGGGGTTTTTATTAGTGTCATTCCACTTGTTGCATTTGGTTCCACTTGGAGATTTCTTGGATCTCTTACTCATCCCTGGGCGAATTCAGAGAGGCAAGTGTCATAGGAGAAGTTTCTAGAAGTTCCCATGAGCATCAACTTAGAAAACTATCTCGGACATTTGTCCATCCTCGCCCATCCCACCCTACAGAAGGCCTAATCAGTATGCATCGCACCTGAGTAGTGTACTACTCAGTATGAAATGTACTTGGCCAGTGTAGCAGTCAGTATGATCCAGTTTAGGGCATTTCTGGATGGTTTTTTAGGTGGAACTTTTGGGGAATGATGTAATTAGATGACCATGATCTTTTAGGGCATGAAACAACACTCTTAGGGGTTGAAGAGCCCTATTTTATTGACATATAAGATTGGGGTTGAAGTGACCAAATATATCTATAACAATCTCCAGCAGCAAATCATCCAGTAGGGTAGATCTTCCAATCTTGTGGAAGAGGAGGGCTGATTAATCAATCAATTAGAAGAACGAAGAAATAATGAAAAGATATTATGGAAGTGAAAATCAAGGGTCAAATGGTTGTGTGAAGGAGAACGAAACACTCAGTTCTTCCATAAAGTCATGACTCAACATAGACGATATAACCGGATCTAATTTTTAAAAAATGAAGCTGGGAATTGAGTGGTCCAACATGAGGAAGTGGAGGACCTGGTTGTGAATCACTTCAAATCCTTCCTTTCTGAACCATCCCACAACTGAATATAGGCCATCCAAAGGATTAGAAGAAATATTCCTCATCTTATCTTAAGGGACTCGAACCTAGCCTTCATGGGTGTAGTAACGTTGGAAGAAGTTGATGAGGTTGTAACAGGAATGGTGAGAAACAAGGCCTTAGGACTAGAAAAATTTACGATGGAATATTTATAGGACGCATGGAGATTTATAGGGCACGATATCCTAGAAGTGGTTGAAGAATCACACCGCAACCAAAAGGTATTTCCAAGCTTAAATGCCACTTTCATTGCTTTAATTCCTAAATATTCCAAAGCTAAAGATCCCCAGGGTTTTAGACACATTGCACTCTGTAATTTCATCTACAATATTATATCCATAGCTGGATGAGACTCTGGTAAATCCATGGTCTCTTGTCACTAAGGTGTCATCCAGAGTGGAGGTATCGAGTCACATCAAATGAATGCCATGGTCCATTGAGAAGCTTCGTAACATATGACCTAGGGTGTGGGGAGAACCCATATCTTAACCTTAGGATTAGAGAAATATTAAAACCATACGAACATCTAGCACTAAAGATTAACAATGGTTTCATAAAAACCAATTATATCTTAACAATATGAATGGAAGTGATGGTAGATTGTAATAGACTCTAGACTATTAAAAGGCTTTGGCTACATAAAATAAACAATAAAATATCACTCCCGTGTTAACATCTAATTGTTGTGTATAATTTTTATTTATTTTTGGTGTATGCGAGAACATGTTACATGTGAGAACGACTAGATGTAGAATCTCTCCTGAAGTATGAATACTCAAAACCCATTCATCCTTATTTTTCTAAAACATTTCATAGATTTTAAATTTTAGACGTTTACATTAATTTTAAAAATTATATAATATTAATCATATCTTATTTATTTAAGAAATAACTTATATATTATAATTTAAATACATTTAATAGTTAAGAAAATATTTTTTTCCTATTTTTAGTCTATATAATATAATTTAAAATAATAGATCCACCTACCATATAACATTTGTGCAAATTAATATTTTTTATTAAATTATTCAATTCTAATATATAATAATTAATATATAATTTTATCCATTTTGAAAATATGTATCAATAATTGAAAAAGCAAAGAGACAAGAGCGCGCGAGAGGAGCAACAGTAGAGACATAATGAGCTTTTGTGCACTAAAACATTGCCATGGCCCCAGGAGGGGGCACCGAGGTTGACCCTCCTCTTCATCCCGAGCTAACTGTGTTTTGGAAGCTTGTAGTAGCAAGCAATAAATGTCACAATTGAAAACCAACAGAAGTTTGTCAAGAGAATGGAAACCATACCCACAATTTCTTTGGCGACTAAAGAATCTTGCAGATCGGCTTCGAACCTAGCAGAATGATGGCTCATTAGGTAGTTCACTAGACCATGGCCCTCACCTAAAGCTATAGATAGTTGGTTGAGAAGGAATTGGTGAACTCTTGTTAAATAAGGAATCAAAAGAAATTTAGTCGGCAAAGGCTTCTTTGTCTTCATATTTGAATCGATAGAGGAAAAGAATCTCATATTCAGAAATGGCTCATGTTTCATGGGCCCTCAAGGTTTGTACCTGAACCAATGGACTCTGGACTTTAATCCAACTTAGGATGTGCCGTTGGTTGTGCCCATCTGGGTGCTCTTGCCTCATTTACCTCTGCACTGCTGGAACCCCAAATCCTTAGAAACCATAGGCAATAAAATCGATAAATACATTGATCGTGAAGAAAGGAGGGAACAATACTCCTGCATAAGAATTTGTGTAGAGGTTGACCTAGAGGAAGGCATCCTTCTAGCTATAAAGCTCACAATGGCTTATTAGTATCACATTCAAGTGTTAGACTACGAGAAACTCTCATTTAAATGTCAGTATTTCCATGGCTATGGGAAATTTTCCAGGCATTGTAAAAAGAAAACAGTGGAAGGGGTGGATATCTTGAAAGGAGAACAATGGACTCAGGTTGCGAAATCAGTATCAACTAAGAAAAACAGCAGAACCAAAGGGAAATGAGTGCCCACACGGAGTGGTGTTGCACCCATAGTACAATAGGAGGGGATCACAGTCCCTCTAAGAGGAGACATATCGAGAAATCCCTTTGAAATACTCAGTAGACTAGAAAAACACCTAGTTTCAACAGACGAAGAGGTTCTACAACATGCCATTACTGTGGAAGAAGATAAAACACAGGAGGAAACAGGCCCTCTCTAAATCAAAACCCCATGAGGTGGCTCTAGCTCCCCATCTGATTCAGAGATGACAAGGAAGAAGACTCCAAAGAGTTCTTTATCCTCGGAAGATGAGACAACTAAGAGGCCTTCAAAAATAGTTGGAAGGAAATCTCACAGAGAGGCAACTGAAGAAGAGGTGGAGAAGCAAAAAATGCAAGGCAAGAAACCCATTATTGATATTCCCATTGGCAAAAATACTAGAACCAAGTCTCCCAAGGCAGGGTTTGCTCCCCCCTCTACTAGTAAATAATTTGATTAGTCTCTTGGAATTATAGAGTCCTGGGGAATCCCTTAAAAGCTGAAGCTGTGAAGAACCTTTTGAAATCATAATTTCTCGAGATCCTCATGGTCTAAGAGACTAAAATAGAAGGGGATGACCTTCCTGATCTCAACAAAGTGAAATGGAAAACAAACATTGGAAAAGTAGTAAGTACAAGGGGTACATGCGGTGGGTTTTCCAACCTCTAGGAGGAAGATAAATTTCAACTTGATATCTCCTTCCAAATGTAGAATTCGATTTACACTGAACTCTGACACCTTGCTAGTAAGATCACCTTTGCACTCTTTAATCTTTACATCCATGTCCTCTATGCAGGAAAGGAAGGCTGTTGGCAAACCCTGGTCTAATTTCCTTGATGCTTACTCCCCCAAGAATATAATTCTTGTAGGAGACTACAAACTAATCTTTGGCCCAAAGGAAAAAAGAGGAGGAATCAGTAGCAGGGACGACTTCCTTCCCTTCGTGGAAGACCTGATTCAACAATGGGATTTACTGGACTTCAAGCCAAAAACAGGGCTCTACACTTGGTCAAATGACAAAGCTGGGGCAGAGCATATATCAGCTCGATTGGATAGATTTTTACTTCAGAGCACCTTCCTATCTGAAAATAAGATCATCTCATCTAAAATTCTACCAAAGTTGACTTTAGATCATAAATCCATTCTTTTGTTGTTCGAAGAAGATGAATATTTGGGGCCTATCCCCTTCCTGTTTAGCCCTCTCTGTTCAGACAATTAAGGGTTTATGGACATAATCATGAAGGCCTGTTCCATCCCTATTCTTGGATTTTCCAACTATGTGTGAGAACAAAAGCCAAAGGCCATTAAAACAACCTTGAAAGAATGGATAAAAAAGCCCTCAGACTCCCCCAATAGGCTTAGAAAGTAGAACACCAAGCAAATACTTGATTTGTAAATGGACATGGAGCTGCAAGACATTACCTATTCATAAATTCAGAATGAGCAAGAACTCCAACTCAACACTCTTTGATCATTCAGAGAGGAGGAAGAATCCTTGAGGTTCAAATATCATAATCTCTATCTTGTGTCTGGAGACAAAATTTTTCCTTCTTCCGTAAACAAATTCGAACTCGTCTTTCTAGAAACCACATCGCAAAATCACCTCATCGGATGGGGCTGTCCTTAAAGGCACAACTCTATTAAAAGAGGCTGAAACCTCTCATTTCCAACAATTGTACAAAGAAGAAGGTGTGGATGATGATGTGGAATCACAAGACTTTCTCACTCACATTCCAAGACTGGTTAACGAGGAGGATAACTCAAGACTCTTGAAGCCATACACTGAAGACAAAAAACAGCAATGTCAACTAGAAGATGGAACCAAACAAAGCTCTATGACTTGATGGGTTCTCCATTCATTTCTATAGAATCTGCTGGGACATCATCAAGGATGATCTGTTTTGAATGATCAAAGGCTTCCTCCAAAAAGCCAAAGTGGGAGGAAACACAAACTCCCTTTTCTAGTGCTAATCCCAAAAGAAGTGAACCCAGTCAAATTTGATTGCTTTAAGCCAATCTTGCTATGTAAAGCATTCTACAAAATTCTCACCAAGTTACTTGCAAATAAAATAAATTTGTTGCTGGAAAAACTCATCTCTCCCAACCAAGGTGGGTTTTTTAAAGGTAGGCATGTCCTAGACAATGTGATTCTGGTGTAAAAAATCACTCATTCCAACCACCAACGCCAAGAGAAAGGCATGCTCATTAAGATGGGCATGGTGAACATCTTTGATCTAATAAGGAATTCTTTCCTCCTTCAAGTTATTTCCTCTTTTGGTTTCAATTCCAATTTTATAAAATTGATTAAATCATGTATAGGAGAGCCTTGGATAGTCCCTTTAGTAAATGGCAGGTTGACTAACTATTTCAAAGCCTCGAGGGGCATAAGTCAAGGCTACCTATTGTCCCCCTTCCTATACATTTTGATGGCATATTATCTAAGTCGAAAGCTGACAACAAGTAAGTTAAATGGGACACTTCCAGGCATTAAGATGATAAAAGGGACAATCCTAATCAACCACAACTTTTTTGTCGATAACTCTCTTCTTATGGGAGGTGCCTCCATTGAAATTGCAAGGGGTTTCAACGTTGTTATCCAAAGCTTTTGCAAATTTTCTAGAGCTCTGGTCAATAGGAGGAAAAGTACAGTGTATATCTAGGAGGTAGAGCAAGAAACTATTTTATGGATTTCTCAAGCCCTGGGTTTCACATTATACGCCTCTTGGGAAAAATTCAAGTACTTGGGCCTGGTTTTATCTCTGGAACCTAGCAAGGCCCCTCATTAGATGGAAATTCTCAGCAAAATCAAGGCAAAAATGACTGCGTGGGGTAGCCATTGTCTTACCTCAGCCGAGAAGCTTATCCTTGTAAAATATGTTCTATCCTCCCTCCCAATCTATTAGTCTTCGTTTCTTTTAGCTCCAAAAATGATCACAAACAACTATCTAAGCTGATTCGAAATGTCTTGTGTCAAGGAGGAAAGGGGAATAAAAAAAATTCACCTAGTAAGCTAGGACATTGTGAAAAGGCCACTATCAGAGGGCAGACTTCAGGAAAGAGACCTTGGGTTTTCCAATATGGATTTGGGAGGAAATATTCTCTTGGAAATCTTCTCAAACCAATGACATCTTGTAAGTCAAGTCCTCATTAAAAAGTATTTGCATGCGGTCTCAATAAATAATATGGATGAAGGAGCTTCCTGCAAAGGAACTAATATATGGAATCTATTTAGTCGAGGCCAGGATTTCTTTAAATATGATCTCTATAGAATCCCTGGAAACAGAAAAAGGATTGGGCTATGGGAAGACAAGATCATGGACCTCTAACCCCTAAAATTTTCCCCTGAAATTGCAGATTTGTGTGACTGGCTCATTCAGAATGGAATCCACAAGATGGCTGATATTTCCTCTTGGGCATCTGGTGGGAATTGGATCAAATAGGCTTTCGATCACCTCCCTGATAGGCTACATCCTCAACATCACCTCTTCCTAGCTACGATCTCGGGTCTGGCTCCTGTGCACCTCCATTCAAGCAACAAGTGGGGTTTGGCAAAGACTCGTGCCTACTCAACATCATAGGGCTTTGCATATCTAAAAGAAAATCATCCACAGATCCACTCTCCTTCACTTTGGCAGCATATATGGGACCCCTTTTGCCTCCCAAATATTAACTTCTTCTGTTGGATTCTCATGCAAATAAGGGTCCTCACAAGAGATAACTTAGTGAAGCATGGAATTATCGAACCCCATAGATGCCCTCTCTGCTGCTTAGCTCAAGAAATTATTGAACATATTTTCATTGTCTGCCCCTTCACATAAGAAGTATGGACGCAAGAAATGCTGGGGCTAAATGCTCAAATCCCAGCACAACTCTCAGTAGCTAATCTGTTCGCCTCCTCACAAGAGTGTTCGCCTCACGCATTGAAGAGCAAGTCAATGTGGGCCAGAATCTGGTATGAAATTCCAAAATTCATTTGTTGGGAATTGTGTTTAGCTAGGAATGAATCCTTGTTCAATAATATATTACAATCTCCCAATGTAGTGGCTGCCAAAGAGAAAGCACTGATGTTGCAAACTTTCGAGAATCAGCCTCACAAGCCAAACAATGCACTCCTCCATGGAGAGATCAGATAGATTAGTGAGTCTATGAGGCGTGCCAACAATAAAAGGAACCCTATCAGCCTTGCGCCAATCTAGAGTGGTGGCTTCAGACATCTGAATTGGATTTTCAAAACTAGTGGAAGAAAAAGGGAAAAATCACGATATTCTTCAACGGAGCCTCCAAAGGAAACCTACAGATATCAGGAGTAGGGGGTGCAATCTACTCCTCGGATGGGCACAAAAAAAACAACTTTAGTAGGGGACTAGGATAGAGAACTAACAACCGGGCATAAATTTTAGGACTACTCAAAGCATGCCAGCTTGCTAAGGGGAACAGGGGAGAAAATCTTCAAGTCTTTTGGGATTTGGAAATCCTGATAAAATTCCTAAACATAGGTGATCATCTCAATAACTCAATGATCAACAAGATCCTTGAGAGACTCATGAAAGTGCTACAGAATTTCATTACCAGTTCATTCTACCACATCCTTCGAAGTCTAAACAAAGAAGTCGACATAAGAGAAAATATGGGATGTCTCTTAGCTCAAGGTGATCTTTGAAAGAATGATGAAGAAACAATATGGCACCCTATTCCTTAAGATAGAAGTTAGAGTTATGCAAGAATAGGGTATTGGTGGCTATTATCTCCTTGTTATGCCATCCATCTAGCAAAGTTTCTATCTCCATGATTTTCCAAATAACCAGTGCAGGCATCACACAATCGTGCTACTCCTGATCGCTGATGAATGCATGGCCTGGTCACATCTCTTCTTTAATAGCACAATCAGAACCTCATATCATGCTTTTCACATTCGATGCGACCACGCATTCAACAAATAAATAACGTGATAAAACAATGGCTCAACAAAATTGTTCCACAACTAGAGGATTTAGATCTAATGTGTGCAAGATTCATTTCTGGGCACCCTCAGGTCTCTTCTTATCCTATTAGAGAGAATCAAAATTGGATTATAAACTATTTCCCATTTTTTTAGGTTTCTATGTATCGAACAAGGATCCCTATGTAATTAGACCAACAACAATTGTTTAAGCTGGTTTTGCTTTGCATGGCCAATGGATCCATTCAAATGCTATTGATGTTGCACTTCGTGGAAGAAAAATGTTGAAGAACTATGTAATAGTTGTGCTTAGGCTTCAGCCCAACCTTTCTTCACCAAATACAAATCAACCATTCTTGTTATATATATATATATATTTAATAATATATATATATATATAATATATATATATATTATATATATATATTATAAGATATATATATGTATATGTTATGTATGTATTATGTATGATGTATGTATGTATGTATGTTATGTATGTATGTATGTAATGGTAATAAACAGTTACAAAATATAAATACATAAACATACACAGCCTCTTTCTCCTATCTATCTGTATCTTCCCTCCTCCCGCATCTCAATCTCCTTCCCTTCTCCCCTCTCCCCCCTTCTATCTCTCTTCCCTCTTGCTCTCTTCCCTCCCTCTCTTGCCATCTCCCTTATCACTCCCTCTCTCTCTCCACCTTTGTCTCTTTGTTTCTTTATTCTTACCTCCCTCTCTCTCTTCCTCCCTCTCTCATTCTCTACCTCACATCCTCTCTCTCTCTCTTCTCCCTCCAATTCTATCATTATCACCCTCCCTCACTCCTTCTCTATCATTCTTCCCCCCATTCTCTGCATCTATACTTCTTTGTATCTCTATCTAAAGCAAAAACATACACACCCTCTCAATACTTTCTCTCTCTCTATGTATTTCTTCCTCCCTCCCTCTCTCTCATTCAAACTCAATCTCTCTATCCCTCCCTTTCTGCTTCTTCCTCTCCCTCCCTCTCAAGTCCTCTCTCTCGTCCTTCCTATCTATCTCTTTCTATCCTACCTACCTCTCTCTCCCTTTCTCTCACTCCCTCTATCTCTCCACCTCTATCTCTCTATGTCTTTGTTCTTCCTTCCCATATATATCTAGAGTTAATATATAATATCATGATATATTAATATATCTTGCAATATATTTTTTTTTAAATTATATTAAATTTAAATAATAATTAATACTAATAATTAGATTTAGTAAAATATTAATGAATATAATCTTTCAAATGTTAATATTAAGATGTAGTGATATTTTTTAGATGCATGTTAACCATTTATATTAAAAACTACATCAAATTAATGTTTTCAAAAAATTACAATGTTGACATGCAAATATTTATGGCTTTAAATATTTTAATACATAAATATGATATGGTTTTCCTTTTAAAGAATCATTTTACAAATTATTAATTAAAAGAAATATTGAAAGATTTTGGAGCAAGATTTTATATTCTTTGTCTTGAATTTACCTTTTTACTTTGATTTAAGAAATCATATTGACTTTTGTAAAGAGTAAAGATGTTTAAACTTTTACCTAATTTATAATTTTAATGTGGTTAATTTTTTTGTTGAAGGTAAATTTTCGTTTTCAGCATATATATATAAAAAAAACATGAGTTAATTGTATTTGAGACATTATTTATATGTTTTGTATAGTTATTTAGATTTTTATTTTTTAGATTTTTATTTTGGCCGACATTAACTAAAAATTAAAGTTTGTGGAGAGACCGACAAAGTACACATTTGCTAATTAAATATATAATTTTAACTATTTGGATAATATTTATGAATAATAAATAGCTACAAAATAAAAATACCATAAAATAAATACCTAAAATATTTTTATTTAATCAATAGTTTAAGAAAATGCATTAATATTGATTCATTCAAAAATATAAATACCATAAAACATGATATTCAAAATATTTTATAAATCTTAGAATTGATCCCCATACATATACATTTTTCATAAATATGATATGAATATCCACTTTTTCGTAATATTTTGTATTTAACTATACAAAACATATCTATAAATATATTCATAATCTTTAATATTAATAAATATGTTTTTATAATAAAATATTCATTTTATTTTAAATGATTAAAATATAAATATTGCTCCCAAAATTATAATATTTATAAAAATTTAAAATAGTTTATTATTCAAATAATATATTTCAAATTGTTTGGGATATCCTTAGACATGTGATCTCAGCTAGGGTTTCAGTATGAAAACCCTAACTCACTAGGAATCCCTTCATATGCACCTACCTCACTCTTGACATCTGACAGACGCATGAGTACACCTGTCGGGGGGGCGGGGAGGGAGCTGTGGGATGGTAGAGCTCCCCTCCTACTAAAACACAACAGCTGGTGAAACAAGATGTCAAGGAGAAGTGGTGGAAAGAAATCATGGACGAAATGAGTACACCTGTCGGGGGGTGAGGAGGGAGGCATGGGATGGTAGAGTTCCCCTCCTACTAAAACACAACAGCTGGTGAAACAAGATGTCAAGGAGAAGTGGTGGCAAGAAGTCATGGACGAAATGAGTACACCTGTCGGGGGGCGGGGAGGGAGGCATGGGATGGTAGAGTTCCCCTCCTACTAAAACACAGCAGCTGGTGAAACAAGATGTCAAGGAGAAGTGGTGGCAAGAAATCATGGACGAAATGAGTACACCTGTCGGGGGGCGGGGAGGGAGGCGTGGGATGGTAGAGTTCCCCTCCTACTAAAACACAGGGGGCAGGGAAGGAGGCGTGGGATGGTAGAGTTCCCCTCCTACTAAAACACAGCAGCTGGTGAAACAAGATGTCAAGGAGAAGTGGTGGCAAGAAATCATGGACGAAATGATAAAGGCACTCCTATCTCCAAAACCCATTCATCCTTACTTTTCTAAAACGTTTCATAGATTTTAAATTTTAGACATTTACATTAATTTAAAAAATTTATAATTATATAATATATTTATTTAACAAATAAGTTATATATTATAATTTAAATACTTTAATTGGTGAAGATATTGTTTTCTATTTTTAATATAATATAATATAATTTAAAAGTTATAGATTCACATATATAACAATTTAATGCTAAATTAATATTTTATTAAATTCTTCAATTCTAATTATAATTAAATATAAATTTAATAATCCATTTTGACATATGTATAAAAATAAATGGTTACAAATATAAAATACCATAAACATAATACTCTTTAAAACTACTTTAATTATTTTATATATTTAAAAATAAAATGTATGAATAGAAAATGATTTTGAAATATAAAAAACTATAAAACATGATATTTAGAATATTTTCGTAAACCTCAAAAAATATATATAATAAAAATATCCACTTTTTATTAATATTTTGACTATAAAAAAACACACTTATAATCATAATACTTTACTGTCACACTCCACAACAAATAAAAAATAAAATTATATGGTGGTAAGCTTATTGTCACGTGGACCTTATAAACTTGATCCTAATAACCATAACAATATATATATTTACTTGTAATTATTAAGCA
>APFE030076781.1:48457-105902 GCA_000404065.3 Pinus taeda
TTCATCTGATTCCAGGAAGTGTTCCTCCAAACATCGGGCTGTACAGATATCCCTATTCCCAAAAGAGTGAAATTGAACGTATGGTTGCAGAAATGCTAGAGGCTGGTATAATTCAACCTAGACAAACTTCTTTCTTTGCTCTAGTAGTGTTGGTGCACAAGAAGGATGGATCATGGCGCATGTGTCTAGATTATAGGGAGCTCAACAAGCTCACTATTGAAGATACGTTTCCCATTCCTGTCATTGATGAATTATTGGATGAATTGCATGGATCAATTTACTTCACCAATTTGGATCTTCGTTCAGGATATCATCAAATCAGAATGAAGATTGAAGACATTCCAAAAACAACATTTAGAACTCATGAGGGTCATTATGAATTTTTGGTCATGCCTTTTGGCCTTACCAATGCACCTTCAACATTTCAAAGTTTGATGAATTCAAATTTCAAACCATTCCTTAGAAAATTTGTGTTAGTATTTTTTGATGATATACTAATCTACAGCAAGTCTTGGAAGGATCATGTTGAACATGTTGACAGGGTGCTACAACTATTGGAGGAGAAATAATTATATGAAAAAAGATCCAAATGTGTCTTTGGAGTCCAAGAGGTGGAATATCTGGGTCATATTGTATCTCATGAAGGAGTTAAGGTAGACCCTAGCAAAATTAAAGCCATTAAGGAATGGAAAATCCCCACATCCATTAAGCATCTGCGAGGATTTCTAGGGTTGATAGGGTATTATCGCAAGTTTGTTAAGAATTATGGGAGAATAGAGGCACCTCTAACAACATTATTGAAGAAAGATGCATTTTCATGGACTCCAAAAGCAACAAAGGCCTCCGAACATCTTAAAGAGGCAATGTGCCAAGCACTGGTCTTAGCTACACCAAACTTCACAAAAACCTTTATTGTGGAATGTGATGCTTTAGGAAATGGATTTGGTGTTGTTTTAATGCAAGATGAAAGACCCATTTCTTTTGAAAGTATTCCAATAAAGGGAAGGTTTTTACACAAAGCTATTTATGAGAAGGAAATGTTGGCAATACTACATGCACTTAATAAATGGCGACCCTAACTAATGGGAAGAAACTTCAAGGAAAAAATGGATCATGATAGCCTTAAATACTTTTTAGAACAAAGATTATCCTCTGAAGAGAAACAAAAGTGGGTCACAAAGATGTTGGCTTATGACTTTGAAATCATCTACAAAAAAGGGAAGCAAAATGTGGTGCCAGATGCACTCTCAAGAAAGGATGAGGATGTGGAAGCATTGTTGTGCGCCATTTCTATTATCCAACTAGATTGGATAAATGAAGCAAGGGAGGAATGGAAGAATGATGAAGAAGTGTGGGCACTTATTCGAAAATTACAACAAGATTCCAGTACATCTGATACATTTAGCGGGCAAAATGATTCGTTGTGGTACAAAAATCGCTTATACCTCTGTAAGAATTCCCAGCTCAAACAAAGGATTCTTATTGAATTAGACACTTCTCCCTTAGGAGGGCACTCAAGATTTTTAAAAACTTACCACAGGGTTAAGAAGGAAATTTTTTTGGGATGGCCTTAAATAAGATATTCAAAAGTTTGTGGCGGAATGTTTGGTTTTCCAACAAAATAAAGCTGAAACAATTAAGACCTCGGGTCTATTACAACCTTTATCCATTCCAAGCCAACGTTCAGAGGAGGTTTAAATGGATTTTATCATAGGTTCACCCAAGTTTGAGGGAAAGAGTGTCATCATGGTGGTAGTTGACACACTTACCAAGTACGCACACTTTTGTGCATTATCACATACATTTAAAGCCAGTACAGTCTCTACTTCATTTATGGAAACAATTAAAAAGCTACATGGAAACCCAAATATTATTGTAAGTGACAAAGATCCCGTTTTCACTAGAAATTTTTGGACATAATTATTTTCTTGTCTCGGTACTCAATTAGCTCATAGCTCATCTTATCATCCTCAATCTGATGGGCAAACTGACATAGTAAACAAATGTTTGGAAGGATATCTTCGTTGCTTTGTATCTGATAAAGAGACACAATGGGTCAAATGGTTGCCTCTCGCTGAATAGTGGTATAACACTTCCTTCCATACAGCAACAAAAATGACCCCATTTATGGCACTTTATGG
Organism: Pinus taeda; assembly: GCA_000404065.3. Classification (NCBI taxonomy): domain Eukaryota; kingdom Viridiplantae; phylum Streptophyta; class Pinopsida; order Pinales; family Pinaceae; genus Pinus; species Pinus taeda. The sequence goes on from APFE030076781.1 coordinate 50,599, forward strand.
ATATCAGCAACCATCCATCACATCATATTTAAGAGAAAATTCTAAGGTTCAAGCAGTGGAACATCACATCAAGCATCAACAACGAGTCCTCCAACTCTTAAAGGGTAACCTTGTGTTGGTGCAGAATAGAATGAAACAACAGGCTGATCAACATCGTAGCGAAAGAAGTTTTGATGTAGGTGATTGGGTATTCCTATGGCTACAACCATATAAACAAATTCCCCTCAAGAAAGCTAAGAAGGATAATAAACTATCACCAAAGTATTATGGTCCATACAAGGTGTTACAAAATATTGGTACTATGGCATACAAATTGGAGCTTCCTGCAGCTTCTCGAATGCACCCAGTTTTCCATGTTTCATATTTAAAGAAGGTTATAGGTGAAAAGCTCCCATTTCAAACAATATTGCCAGAACTTGACGAGGAAGGAAAAATTATTTTGGAATCGGAAGCAGGCACAGAAACAAGAACTCGACACCTGTGAAATGGATCAATTTTGGAGTATCTCATCAAGTGGAAGAACTTATCTGCTAAAGATTCCACATGGGGGGACGAGAATTTCATACAGAAGCATCCAGAACTACTCAAGAGTTGAGGACAACACTTTTTTGAAGGAGAGGGGCATGTTAGGTCCCTATAATACTAGTGATTACCCCATTACTATTGTAGTTGTATCCCTTATTAATATTGTTGTGCCCTTATTGTCCCCATATTGTTATCACTGTGCCCCATAGAATTCCTCTATTGTTATTTTTTGTGCCTTTATATTATTATTGTTAGCTCGATTGTTGTTATATTATGACTCCTTAGACTCCTATATATAGAAAGGAGGTTTTGTCATTTGAATCATCAAAGGATCATTCATTTGTGTAATGTAAAGGAGGTTTCCCCCTCGAAGAGGTTGAATTCTAAGGTGTTGATCTATCTTTTCTATCCTTTTGTGAGTTGGTTTCATAACAACTATAATCCTAATGAGGACAAACTCTTAGCAACACCAGTCTGGGTCAGAATATTTTCCTTACCGGTAGACTTTTGGGATCCAAATATCTTAGTAGGGATTGGAAACTCCATTGGAAACTTTGTTAATGTTGTAGATTCCATGTGGCAGGGAAGTTATACCTCTTCTATCCAGATCTATGTCTACATGAATATAACTGAGCCTCCCTGAATTCATTGAGCTTGAATACCATGATGACGTTTGGTAGAAACCCCTGGAATACGAGCATATACCCTTCACATGTCTTAGATGCCATGAGTATGCGCACTTGTTTCGTGAATGCCCTCTCAAGAAGTTTGAATTTGAAGAAGAACCCAACACAAATAGCTAGGCCAAAATAGAATAGGATGCGGGGGGTTTTCAGGAAGTTCAAAGGAAGAAACTAAACCAGGGGAATAAAAAAACTCCCAACCAACCTCCAACTAGTAAAGGCATGTGAAATAACAATCGATATGACATCTAGTAGGAGGAGGAGGAGGATAAGGAAGTCATAAATGAAAATATGGGCCTGGAAAACCAACCAACCACACAAAAGGGAGGGAACACTACAAAGAGAAAAGTGGAAGAGAAACCTCAAGACAAAGAAGCCAACACACAAACATTTGATCAGGCCATCATGGAGATTGGCAACCACAAGGAGGATCTCAACATAGAAGATGAAGTAATGCGAATATTGTGGAATGAGTGGGAGAATCTAGATGAGAGATTCATCACGGAGGACCAGAAACAACTCTAAAAATACACCTTTCAACAATACAAGGAGAAGTAGAGAATAACAACTATAGACCAACCAAAGAATTTTGGATCCCAAACAAGCTAATTTATATAACAAGGATCTTAAGGGAACGATGGGAAAAAGTGAGGAAGGAAAAATCTAAATGAATCCATATAAATCATAGGAGAAATGCTAGTAAACTATGTAAGGGTGGTGCCACTGTCGATGATCTTCTACCAACTTAGAAAACCCCTGCAATGATAATTACATCCTGGAATGTAATAGGCCTCAAAAACAGGGGAAAATAAAGGTATTTGAAGGACATACTCAAAAGGGATTAACTAGGTATTATGGTGATGCAAGAAACCAAGATTTCATAAAAAAATCTAAATAAAATTATAAAGAGTTACAAAACCCATTATGAAGCACTGGTTCAAGATGGTAGAGATAGTACTAGAGGCTTAGTTATCCGACAGGCCCCTTATGAAATATTATTCAAGGATTGGCTTAGTGGTGAGCACTAGTATTGCAGTAATAATGTTGTAAATCCTAGGGCTTCCTACTTTACTTTTATCAACCCGGTAGTTCGTAACAAACTTGGAAGCGACGGTGTTGTATGCACAAGTACTAGCTCTTACTACAGGTTGTCACTTGGTCAGCTGGTGCAAGTTCGCTAGGAGCTTAGGCCAACTTCTATGAATTCTCATAAGAAGCTTTTAACTGTGATGAAAGAAATCTAACTCGACAGAGGCTATTCTATATGCAGAAAGAAAAGGAAAACTAAAATGTAACGGGAACCCTAGGAAGCCCTAATTTACCCACTAACCATACTTATGTAGGAAAAGGGATGAAAAAATATGAAATTAGTGCCATTGACTACTGAAAAGGTAAATTGCATTTATTCAGGCTACTTCTGAAATGAAATGAGAAGAAAACATCCTTTTGTGCTTTTGAGTGTCTTTATGTGAAGTTATTATGCTTGTGATTTATCTAGTTGTGATGGTGCAGAGGTTTGGTGTTAAAGGAAGGTGGAGTTGGTTTTCAGAGGTGGAGGAAGGTGTGGAGAGGTCATAAGAAGCCCCTAGTACCCTTCTGAAGACTTTCATCGTGATAAGACATCGAAAAATCACTCACAGGAAATTCTACAGGAGGTTGTAGGGGATCTACAGGAGGATTTACAGGAGGAGTCCGAGAGCTATTTTTGGAGTTTTAAAGGTGGAAAAATGATGGAAAAGGGTAATTGGATGCTATATTAAGGTGTTGAGGTGTCTGGAGCTTGTCAAGGAAGATCAAGAAAAAGACATGATGGTTGGATTTGTTCAAATGACGAGAGGAAAGCTTATGGAGGAAAACACAGAAATTAGGGAAGATTGGCGAAATGTTACGAATGACTTGGGAAATTTTTGAGAAGTGAGCTGGTGTTGGCTATTTTATGGATGTATGCTGAGCTGATTTTTCCTACAAGAGATCTACACATCTACTTATGAAAACTGATCGAAGAAAGTACTAACTATGCCATGAAAACAAAACTTTTTCTAGATTGACCTAATTTCTGACCTACAAATAGAAAATGGTGAATAGTAACCTTTGAACATAAAATCATGTAAAGAGATATATTGTAAAATAATAGGAAGTTATCTAGGCAACTGAATCTAAACCAATATATCAATCATTCCAAATCAAGTTATCACACTAGCAGTTGCATGGAAGAGCAAAAACTGTGTTTTTGGTGGCAGCAGAAGTGCCTTGACCTCAAATCATAGTCCCAGGAAGGGAGAAAGGAGATCAAGGCCTATTGTTGGGCTGTTTGAACCTTATTCTATCACTGTAATAACCTACTTGAGCAACTGAAACACAAAACAACTATGCAAACCATCAAAAGCAACCTAATCTAACAAAGTAAAATGAATCTATGCAACAGAAATTAACTCATGAACTGAAGCAAAAACATATAAGTACATATTAAGAGGTGATAGGCAGCTTGAGTTGGGTCCAAACCCAAGAGAATTAGCCCTCTGAAAGATATAAGTGCTGGCTCAAAAACTATTTCATCTTCATTATAAAAAATAATAGTCACATTACATGAACTGTTCTAAAAAAGGAACTCGAAAATAAGCTGAACAAGTGTTGCAAAAAGGTGTAAAAATTATACTAATCACTAACTAAAATACTGAGGCTCTAAGCCCCCGTATTTATAGAAATGGATTCCTCAAATAGTCCTCCTAAAATCAAGGAGTTCAGCTTCCTAGAACTGGAGATAAACAACAGTCCTTCTTTACTTGCTCGGCTGCCCCTTGGAATGTGGACCTTTGTGCTCCAAGTTGCTAATGGAGGATTCAAGGAAAGGGGTCATAAGTGAAGGAGTAACCCCCCTACAAATCCTCTTCCCTATTTTCCTCGAGTTTTGGCTGCCATTTTCTCATAAATCCCTTGACTTTGTCCAAAATTGACCAAAAAATATGCATAAAGCACATATTAGACTACATGGCAAAATGACTAACCCAATTTACTCTATTAGCATAAATATATTCAAAAATATGCAATAAACTAATGAGAATGGTGGATTAATTCAAAATAAGAAGCAAAATGAGCGCATATAATTACCCATTTTTGGGGCTTATCATCACCCCCCCTACGAAATGGGTTGCTCATCCTCTAAGCTACTAGTCTAACTCTTCATCCTTGATGGCTCTGACAGATTCGCTAACATCCCATGCTTCTGATGTGATATCTTCCTATTTATCATGGAAACATGCATCCCTATCCACTTCTTCCCACTATTTCTATTCTTCCTCCTCTTTTACTCCTCCCAGCAGTCCTAGTTGCAGTGGAGGACTAAATTTAAGGCCAATACAATTGGCCTTAAAACTTTGCATTGAGTGCTTATACAGGGGAACTCTCCTCATGGCTTTCCTCGTCCTATTTGGGCAGTGATACTCCCTGATCCATAGGCTGTGTGGCAATGTATTCCACCTTCTCATGCAGGTATGGATGCAATCATCTCCAAACAATCTCTCCATGTCCTTGAAATGAGCAATAGCCTGGGCTTTCTTATCAACATAGTCAGGGACAACTTGAGGATCAGCTGCAAGGTGTTGGTGGGCATAGATGAGAGCCATGGGCTCTACTGGTTCTGATCTAATCATCAGGGGTTCATTCAGTTCTTTTGCCATTATTTTCCTGATTTCCACTACCCTTTTCTCTTCATGGCTCATCCAAGATGTCATGCCCATTAGCTGCAAGTCTCCCAACATAGCATTTAGATCCCATATGTTCATGTCAATAAGTGCCATGTTGTGCAAGTAAAACTCTGCTAGCTTCACTTTGTCCTCAGCTGAACTGTGATCACATAGATGTATGAATTGTCCATAATCCTTAAAAGATATTGTGCCCCTTTGGGCTAGTTTCTTGATCTAAAATTGGAGCCACTAATCCTTGAGGTACACTGCATATGATTTAGCTAGCTGCCTACACTATAATGCCTCCATAGCCTAGCTGGCCATGCAAGCTAACTAGGCTTCCTTTTCCTGTAGTTGCCTCCTCAAAATCAACACCTCATTTTATGTTAAAGATTCCCTTTCCTGTTGCTGTTTTATCAATGTCTCACTGTTTGCCTGGGGTTCCTCTTATTGTTGCTATATTTTTAAGATTGACAACTCATTTCCTCCTTGAGGTTCCCTTTCTTGTAGTTGCTTCCTCAATATTTCATTTTCTGCCTCTAATTGAGCTCTTCTGATGCTTTTTGTATGCCTGACCATGCTCAATTATTTTCCAGTTTCCCTCAATTTGTTTTCCATATGCCCAATGTCTTCCACCCCTTTTGACTTTGCAATCTGCATCCATGTATGGGTCTTGAATCTTTCCCTTCCCAGTTCGAAGAAAGGAGGGACTACAAACTTTTGTGGTATGATCTTCCCACATTCCAAAAAGTTGTAGTAAGAGCCTAAGTTAGGCTGAGGTCTAGGCTCTGGTATCACTTTTGCCTTGTCTTCCTCCTTGGTTTGTTCTTTTGGCTTCTTTTCAATTTTTTCAGTCTTTTGGAGGTTTGCCAATGTCTCTTGTAGATAGGTATGCGCCTCCTGTAGGAATATTTTAGAGTCCATTAGTTTGATCCTTTCTTTCCAAGTAGAGGTCTTATGATTTCCTCTTTCGTAAGTGATGGGGATTTTGGAGGGAGATTCCTCCCTTGTTGCAGTAGGGACATCCTCAATGATGATGGGATCCTTTGAAGGTGGTTGAGTCTTCCCCATCTTGATTCTAGTGCTCTTTCGAGCCTTGAAGTACATAGATGGTTGTCTCTTCCTTTTCCCTTTGAGCTTCGCTAGAGTACTAAGTGCAGCAAGAACAACTGTTGCTTCTCTTGCTAGTATCTCAAGAGACACTTCTTCTTGTTGTGTTCCTTCTTCTTCATCTACTGTTTTGCCTATTTCTACTGGTTTTTTGTCTGCTGTCTCTGACTCTGTTTTCTCCTCTGCTTGCTGAGTTTCTGCCTTTCTTGTGGCAACCTTTTTCTAAGTTGTCTTAGGCTTCTTCTTTTTAGTTCTTGGCCTCTTCTTTTTCTCTGCTGTGGATTTCCCTTTTTCTGCTTTTGATGTTGTCTTCTTCTCTACTTTAGGCTCATTTGTAGTGGTGTCATGTTTCGCTTCTCCTCTCTATTTTTCTTCTTCTGTGTGGGGTTCCTCTTCTTCCAATTGAATTTTCTATTCTTCTTCATGGATTTCCTTCTCAGCTTCCTCTTTCTATTCCTCCTCTTCACTTCCAGAGGGACTAAGGTCATCAGTGAGAGTTTTTACATCATCCTCTTTAGTCATGTTCCTGAAAATATCCTAGGCTATGGGGATTGTGTAAGTGTGGAGGGCATCTTCCACTAGCAATTTAATGAGCCCATGTTGAACCAATTGGTCTGGAACCCTTTCCCTCAGTTTTCTGCTAGATTCTATTAAGGATTGGAGGAGAAAATATGGAAGACTGAGTTTTCTGGATGCAAGAAGGTCCATGCAATATCTTGATTCATGCAACAGTTTGAAATGATACCAATAAACTATGTTGTATCTTCCTTCATAGGAGATATACTTCATGATTTGATAGCTGATCTCACCCCATGGATATGTTATACTTGTCCTCCTGATGCCATTCTTATCATCCGCACGATGTTTGTCAGGTTGGAAAAAGGTCTTCTTGGCCACTTGGCCCAATGGGTTTTCTTCTTTGCTCCATGGTAGTCCAAGTGGGAGACTTGCAATCTTGCTAATGAATTCTGGTGTAATTTCTATGGTTAGACCCCTAAAACTGATAGTGGCATGGATTTTTGAATGAGTTTTTAAAGACAATAAAAATTCCTTTGTGACTTCCTCATCATACCCATGAAAATTTTGAAAGAAAGGCATCCAATTTTCCCTAGTAAAGAGGGCTACCACTTCTGGATGTTCATGCAGCTTAGTTGAATTCAGAGTCTCCTTCCTCATAAAACCCCGTATCATGATGTTCAAAGACTGCTGAAATGTTTCAGGTGAGGAAGAAGGTAGCAAATTTCAAACCCGAAAACAAAGGAACAACTAAGGTTTTTTTCTGGAACCAGAGAGAGAGAGTTTTTCATGTTCTTCCTTTTTAACAAAAACAAATTGCAACTTTCCTTCCCTTCAAACTCTGTTCTCAAACTTAATTTACTTCTCGTGTTGTTCAAGGGAAACAATATCTTAAAAAAACTGAGAGTATACAGAACAATGTTTTTTTCCTTTCACAAAATAAGCAGACTACCCAATGAAAATTCACTTCTTAATTTCTAGAGTTGCATTATCTCTTTACATAGGAGAATACCACAGAGGAGAAAGAGACAAATTTTCAGTGCAAAGAGAAAATGGAGAAACTGTATATATTTATAAAAAAACATAGGCAAAATTTGTTCTCACTTTTCCTTTCTTTTCAACTCGATACCTTGCTTCAAATCCCACCACCTTTTGTAGATATATGAAATGCAGAGTGGGTTTTACTGAGCCTACCTTTTCAAACTCAGATTTGACATAAAATCCCAAATTTCCCTCTACAAGACTGCTCACTGGCCCTCCTGTAGAAGGGCTCCTGTAGGACTGTGTTTCCGCTCTTGTAGAGTGCGATAATGCTCCTGTAGAGCCCAGTAAGTGGAAGGGTTTTGAAACCGACATAGAGTGACTATTTCAAGGCTCTAGAGGTGGTAGCTAGGTTGTTGTAGCCAGGAACCTATCAATTCGAATGAAAACAAAGGTGGTGATGGCAGTCGATTGCAGCGTACTTAAGCTTATGGGCGTGTTCTACAGTGACGAGGTGAGGTGGCAGGAAGGGTACATTATCCCCATCTGGACCATTGGTCCCTACTTTAGTGCCATTATGAATTCTCATGTTGCCTTCCCATAATAACTTCCATCATTCCTATTATACGCCACCACCACTACCTGTTTTGAGTTTTCTTCCTGAGTTGACTGAACACACGTCCCGATTGCACCCACTAAGCACTATTTGAACTTGACAAGGTGTTTCTTGAACTGGAGAAGGAGTGCTATTTGAATTAGATGAGGGTGACCAGTTAGTTGGCCACCGATCTCATTTAATCGTAACCATCTCACTTGTCCATGCAATTTCTAAGTTATACTCATGCAATAAAGGAACAGGTTTAGTCACTTACCTGTTAGTCACTACCGTGCTATTGCATGCTCAGACTTTAGCGTTCTGTTCATGGATTGTTGTTGCTGGCACCCATGGCTCTTGAATTGGTGGCTTAGCTACCTCATGTTGGTGATATTTAATTGGAACCATATCCATGCTTGTTTTATACACATGTGGCTTCACTGACCCTGTCTCTAGAGCTCGACTTTTAAGGGGATTAGCTATTACAGGAATCCTACAGGATTTTCTGTAACTACTTCTCCCTCCAAAACTTTTGGTTGAGGCTTGAGCAGGGATTGGAGAGATAGCTAAGGAAGGTTCTGTTGATCAAGGAAAAATAGGTGGTATGCACTACATAAGAAATAAGTTAAGACTGCTACTTGTTTATTCTTCATTTTTTTTAACAAAAGAAACAAGATTCTGTGTTTTCTGTGCAGGAAAGAAAGTAGCAAGTGGAAATGCAGGGGTGCAGATATGGAATGGTGAGTTAGGAGGATGAATGGTGGAAGTGGGTTCCACAAGTCTTCTAGACAAGTTCCTAGCCCTCTAATCCTTTTCTGGACTTGAATTCGAGCTCTCTGTGATTTCTACAGGAGCCTCCTGTAGAATGCATAGAGCCTCCTGTAGGATGCATAATTTCCAAAACAAGCGAGACCAAGGACTGGGAAAAGACAATGGTGATGGAGAGATGATCTATTAGAGGTGTATTCGGCTTGTCCATGTCCCTTTTTCTTTTTTGGCCCTCCTGCAATTTGCAATGCATTAAAAAAGAAGTCAATTTTATGTTCCTATTTTTTTCTCTGTTTTTTTCTTTATTTTATGAGACAGTTGGGGTGCCTCCAGGAGGTTTTCGCCCTCACTACCTGCCCTAGGTGCCTCCAAGGGAAGTTTTTCACCCAAGGATCTTTTATTCTCCTCATTTTTCATTTCTATTTGTTTGTTTGTTTGTTTGTTTGTTTTTAGGGTGTGGGTTTAGTGGAGGCATGGCGAGGGGCTTCCTGTAGATCTTCAACCTATGCCCATTGACAAGCATGGGATGGCTTCTTCATTGATGGTTCTGATCAAAACTAAACCATTTTCATTTCACCTTTCTACTGTGTATGGTCTTAGCCATCTTGTCCTCAGTTTGCCCTTGAAATCTTTATACCTTGAACCATATAGCAACACCCAATCTCCTTCCTCGAATTGTTTCTCTTTGAGGTGTTCATCATGCCATATTTTCCTTTGAAGCTAGACTACCTTTGAGTGGAGAAGGGCCTGCAATCTCTATTCATCCAATCCATTTAGCTGAAGTAACCTTTCCTTTTGTGCATGGCTGATATCTAGGCCCAGCCGAGCTTGCATCCTTAGTGTGTTATATTCAAATTCTCTTGAGAGCAAAGCCTTCTTCCGATAGACCAACTCATAGGGTGTGAACCGTGTGGTGGTCTTCTAGGTGGTGTTATAGGCCAAGGTGGCCTCAACCAATTGATCTGCCCAATATTTCCTGCTGTTGCTCACTACCTTGGTCAAAATCCCTTCCAAAGCTCTGTTAGTGACTTCCACCTGTACATTTTCTTTCAGATGATAAGGGGTGGAAGTTCTGTGCTTAATTTTGTGATGTGTGAGTAGGTCTTCAATCAGATTGGAGGTAAACTGACTCCCTTGATATGTGACTAATTCTCTTGAATATCCAAACTTGTAGAAGATATTATCTCTCAAAAACTCAGCTACTTTTTCTTTTGTTGCTGCCTTGATCACCTTTGTTTCTACCCATTTTGTCAAATAATCAGTGCACACAATGATGTAAGATTTCTGCTTTGAAGGAGGATTGACGGGACCCACAAAGTCCATGCCCCACTTCTCAAATGGCTTGAAATTCACTTGAGGTTGCAGGGGCATCTCATCCCTTGGAGTAGATTTCCCGATCCTTTGACATCGGTCACATTGGCGGATATATCTCCTTACATCTTGATTAAGAGTGGGACAATAGTAACCTACTTGCAAGATTTTGAAGGAAGTGCTCTTTGCTGCAAAATGGCCCCCACAGGGTCCATCATGACAGGTTAGGATAATTCCAAAAACTTCTTCCTCTTTGACACATCTCCTCAAAACCTAATCTGGGCCAAGTTTGAAGAGATTGCCCCTAATCCAGGTGAAAGGGACACTTTTTCTCATGATCTTACTCTTTTCTTTTGAGGACAGGTGTGGCAGGAACTGTGTTGAAACCAAGTAATTTTGTATATTAGCAAACCATGGAGAGAGTACTGAGATAGAAAATAGGTGTTCATATGGCATTTGATAATCCACCATTCCTTCTTCATCTACAGGCAGATCTATTCTAGACAAAAAATCAACAACAAAATTTTCCTTACCCGGCCTATTAATAATGGTTAAATCAAATTGCTGAAATAAAAGAAACCATCTAATAATATGAGCATTTACATTTGGTTTGTAAATTAAATACCTAATTGCATCATGATTAGTGTGTATGAATGTTGATAGCTGGTGATGTAGTGCCTGAACTTATTTAGGGAATGGACTACAGCTAGGAGCTCCTTTTCTGTTACAGTGTAGTTTAATTATGCCTTCGACAAGTTTTTACTTACAAAATATATGGCATAAGGAAACTTATCATCAATTTGCCCTAAGTCTGCTCTATCGCTTTGTTCAAGGTATTTAGAGCCTCTTGACAGTTGTCAGTCCATATGAACTCAACATCTTTTCCCTAAAGACCAAACAATGGAGAGGCTAGCTTAATGAAATCCTTAATGAATGTTCTATAATACCATACTAAACCTAGGAAACTTTGAACATCTCTTACCTTTTGAGGAGGTGGGACCCTTTGGATGATGGCAATTTTGTTGGGGTCCACCTGTAATCCTTGCTGAGAGATTTCATGACCTAGCACAGTCCCTTCAGTCATTAAGAATTCATATTTTTTAGGATTGAGGGACAAGTTCATTTCAATACACTTGTCCAAAACTTTTCCCAAGTTAGACAAAGCTTCCTGGAAGTTAGAACCATAAGGGGTAAAGTCATCCATATAGATTTCCACTACATCATGAACTAGTTCAGAAAATATACTCAATACTACTCTCTGGAAAGTGGCGGGAGCATTGCACAGTCCGAAAGGAAAGACCTGGTATGCAAAGCTACCCCAAGGACAAATGAAAGTGGTCTTACCTTTTTCTTCCGAGCTAATTTGGATCTGGATGTACCCGCTAAACCCATCTAGGAAAGAGAAAAACTTCTTCCCTACCAGGCCATCAAACACTTGATCTATGAAAGGCAAAGGAAAATGGTCCTTCTTGGTGGCCTTGTTTAGTTCCCAGTAATCAACACAGATTCTCCACTTCCCATTTTTCTTTGGCACTAGCACCAAAGGAGAGACCCATTCGCTGTCAGAGATAGGGTAGATGAATCCTGCATCCAGTAACTTTTGCAGTTCTTCTTTGATAATGTCCTTAAGGGTTGGATTCATCATCCTTTGAGGCTATTTGACTAGTTTGCAATCTTCCTTAATATAAATGTGATGAGTATACACTGAATGGTGCACTCGCTTCATCTCCTTATAGATCCAAGCAAAATCATCCAGGTGGTTTCTTAATAAGCTACATAGTTCTTTCTCCTAATAGGTGGATAGGGATGAGTTGATCTTCAAGGTTCTTTCTAGGTCGAATTCCACATTCTTAACTCAGAGAAAGGTTGGGTCAGCCACACAGATATCAACTAAAGGATTGGCTTGGGTTTCTTCCACCAGCTCTTCTAATGGAAACACACTTGGGGTGGATTCTGAATCAAGTTTTCAATAAGACCATCTTGGGTTTGTGGGCCCCCCACATGGTAGCTTCCACTGCACACAGTGGTGAAGAATAGACTTCATCCTCATGTTCCTTATCCAACCAGAGAGGTAAATCATGTTCTAACAAAGGTTGGGCAGGAGGATATACGACTAGCTGCTTGGACATATGCCCATTCTTGTTCCCTGTTCGACAACTAATGTAGGCATCTACAGTAGCCAACCAGGGTCTCCCCAGGATGAGAGGATACCCAATGAGCTTTGCCTTTGGTTGTAGAACCAGGAAATCAGCAGGGTACTCCCATTACATCTTCCACAATCCCTTCAAGGGTCACGGTGGAGTGGTCTGCTAACTACAGTACTACTGTGGTCTTTCTCAGGGAGCCCTGAAGGTTGAGCTTTAGCATAGTGTCCTTGGTCATCACATTAATGGAAACCCTTAGATCAATCAAGGTATGGGGGATTATGGTTCCATTGATGTGGACATCGAATACAGGACTTCCAGGGTCTAGATATTTCAGACATATTACTTGCCCCAACATCAGGTCACACAGTTGTCCTATGACATTGATAGTTGGAGCATCTCTCTAGTGCCTACCTAGGTGCCCGAAGCACTTCTCCCTAATCATCGTGTTGTATATAGGCACATCCTTTATGGCTTGGAGAAGTAGTATTTTTACACATAATTGTTTCATTTCTCCCAGAAGTTCAGTTTCTTCTCAGGTAGGTTGTGTTGTCCCAGTTAATCTCTCAGGAAAGGGTGGAGTGGCTTTTGGTTCACTTTCCTCTTTTTCTTTCTCATCCTCCTTAGGGAGAGGTTGGTTATCGGAGAGAACCTTCCTAGATCATAGGTTAATCTCCTGAATCTCCATAGCCTAGGTTAGACATGATGTTTCCCCACTATATACCTGCTGGGCATGTCTGTTATTCAGGTTGGAGTTTGGTTGAGCATGTATTGTGGGTTGCCTTGGTGGAGCATGAGGTAATGGTTTTGGTTGAGCAGGTGGTGGAGGCAAACGATTAGGAGGAGAGTTGTACTAGGGCCTCCACCCCTAATGAGGTGCATTCCACTGAGGTTGTGGCTGAGCATAAGAGTGAAATGAATGAGCAGCTGGTTGAGCATGGTATTGAGATGGATATGACCAAGGAGGGGGTGTGGACTAGGAAGGATGAGCAAGGGGACCCCAACAAGGCATCGAAGTTTCTTGATTAGGGTTGTAATATATATGGAATGTCCCTTGCATTCCCTGCTGGTAATGTCTGCGCCCATGTGGCCTCCTTTGGTTCATGAAATAAACTGGTTCAGTGGCTCCTTTGCTCCCCTGGTATGCAACTTTATGTCTAGGAAAGGAAGGGCACTAATTCATGGAATGGTATTCTTCACAGACTGAACACACTTCTATAGAGTTCAATGGACATTCGTTCCTAGGATACCTTTGGGTGTACCTAAGACAAAAGATGGCCAAAGCCCTATCTGCTTCTTCTTATTTTCTTTTGATATGCAAGGTATCCATTTGCATGACAAGAGTCTGCCTCATCTCACTCTTAAAATCTTCAAGAATATTTTCAAATTCACCTCTAAGGGATGAACTGGATGAGGATGTACTGGCCAAGGGTTGACTTCCCCTACCTCTCTTTCTGGGTGCCCTAGAATGGTTTCTAAGCATAGTCTTTATGTCATCATAAGGTAGTTGGTAGATGTCCCCCCTAGCCAGCAAATGGAGGGTATCTAGAAGGTCTTCCGGGACCCCACTGAGCAGGACCAACTTCAGAGATTCGATGTTAAGTGTGCACCTAGCCCTTTTATAATTGAGCTGAAACCTTTCTTCATAGTATTCTAAGGATTCATCGCTTCCCATGGTCATTTAGAAGATTTCTTCCTTGGTATCCTTTGACCTACAATAGTCTCGATATTTATTGTTAAAGGCTTGTTGCATCTGAGCCCAAGTTGTGATGTTGTTGCCAGGTAACCCCATGAACCAGTGCAATGCTGCATCCTTGAGGGTAGAAGGAAATAGTTTCAACTTCTGCTCATCTTCTGCATAGTCATAGGTTCGACAGATAACAACAAATTCAAACAAGAAGGTATTAGGATCTTCAGTATTCAACCCATGGAAGTGAGGTAAGGCTGAAGGACTTATGTTCTTCATTTTAGTGTCCTCATTGGTCTCTCGGATGGGAAAGGTACCCTCTCCTCTTTCCCCATTCCCTCTAACGTTTCTTTTTTCAGCCGTGGTCTCAGGAGGGATGGTTTCTTGCTCTTCTTCTGTTATAGGATCTCCGTATATCTCTAGTGGTTCACCTATAGGTTCTTCTAGATCACTGCCACTGAAGAAGAGAGAAGGGTGACTTTGTGATGTGTTGGGGATGTTGGGTAGGAATTTTCCTGAATTATCTTTGTTCCTACGAGGTATGAAAGGAAATCTCTTTTTCGGTGATTTTTTTTTTCTCCTTGTACCTGCAAAACTAAAATGGATTGAACAAAAAATTGCAACTAATTGAAATGAACTTGTTGAAATGAAATTGTAGAATTGAAATGAAAGTAAGAAAATGACTAATCTACTTTGCTAGAATGGAAATTGCAAAATTGAAATGAAAGCATGAAATGACTAATCTAATTTTGCTGAAATGGAAATTGCAGAATTGAAATGAAAGTAGGAAATGACTAATCTACGTCTGCTGAAATGGAAATTACAGAATTGAAATGAAAGCAGCAGGAAATGCCTAATCTACTTTTGCAGAATTGAAATTGCAGAATTGAAATGAAACAGCTACTTTACTTTTGCTGAAACAAACTATTTAGCAGAATGTTGCAGTAGAAAATAGAAGAGAGCAGTAATCAGAAAATACTCTGACGCTTCCCTGGCAACAACACCAAAAAGATGGTGAGCACTAGTATTGCAGCAATAATGTTGTAACTATTGGGGCTTCCTACTTTACTTTTATCAACTCGGTAGTTCGTAACAAACTTGGAAGCGATGGTGTTGTATCCACAAGTACTAGCTCTTACTGCAAGCTGTCACTTGGTCAGCTAGAACAAGTTCGCTAGGAGCTTAAGCCAACTTCTATGAATTCTCATAAGAAGCTTTTAACTGTGTTGAAAGAAAGTTAACTCGACAGAGGCTATTCTATTTACAGAAAGAGAAGGAAAACTGAAATGTAACGCAAACCCTAGCAAACCCTAATTTACCCACTAACCCTACTTTTGTAGGAAAAGAGATGAAAAATGATGAAATGAGTGCCATTGACTACTAAAAGGTAAATTGCATTTATTCAAGCTACTTCTGAAAATAAATGAGAAGAAAACATATTTTTATGCTTTTGAGTGTCTTTATGTGAAATTATTATGCTTCTGATTTATCTAGTTGTGATTATGCAGAGGTTTGGTGGTGAAGGAAGGTGGAGTTGGTTTTTGCAGAGGTGGATGAAGTTGCGGAGGGGTCCTAAGAAGCCCCTAGTACCCTTTTGAAGACTTTCATAGTGATCAGACTTCAAAAAATCACTCACACGAAATTCTGCAAGAGGCTGCAAGGGATATACAGGAGGATCCATAGGAGGAGGCCGAGAGCTATTTTTAGAGTTTTGAGGGTAGAAAAATGATGGGAAAGGGTAACTGGAGGCTAGATGAAGGTGTTGAGGTGTTTGGAGCTTGTCAAGGAAGATCAGGAAAGAACATGATGGTTGGATTTGTTCAAATGACGAGAGGAAAGCTTATGGAGTAAAACGCAGAAATTAGGGCAGATTGGCAAAATGTTGCGAATGACTTGGGAAATCTATGAGAAGTGAGATGGTACGAGCTATTTTATGGATGTATGGTGAGCTGAGGTGTTCTACAAGAGATCTATACATCTACTTACGAAAACTGACTGAAGAAAGGACTAACTATGCCATGAAATCAAAACTTTTTCTAGCTTGACCCAATTTCTCACCTGCAGACAGAAAATGCTGAACAGTAACCTTTGAACAGAAAATAATGTAGATATATCTATTGTAAAATAAAAATAAATGATCTAGGCAACTGAATCTGAACCAATATATCAATCTTTCCAAATCCCGTTATCACACTAGCAGTTGCATGGAAGAGCAAAAACTGTGTTTTTGGTGGCAGCAGAAGTGCCTTGACCTCAAATCATAGTTCTAGGAAGGCAGAAAGGAGATCAGGGCCTACTGTTGGCTTTTCTGAATCTTATTTTTTCACTGCAGTAACCTACTTGAGCAACTAAAACACAAAACAATTATGCAAACCGTCAAAAGCAACCTAATCGAACAAAGTAAAATGAATCTATACAAGACAAATTAACTCATGAACTGAAGCAAAAACATATAAGTACACAGTACGAGGTGTTGGGTAGCTTGGTTTGGGCCCTAACCTAAGAGCATCATCTCTCTGAAAGAGATCAGTGTTGGCTCAAAAACCGTTTCATCTTCATTATCAAAAGTAATAGTCACATTACATGAACTGTTCTAAAAAAGGAACTTGAAAATAAGTTGAACAAATGCTTCATAAAAGTGTGAAAATTCTACTAATGATTGGCTAAATTACTTAGGCTCTAAACCCCCTTATTTATACAAATGGAGTCCTCCAACAGTCCTCCTAAAATCAAGGATCTCGGCTTCCTAGAACTAGAGATAAACAATAGTCCTTCTTTACTTGCTCAGCTGCCCCTTGGAATGTGGACCTTTGTGCTCCGAGTTGTTGATGGAGGATTCGAGGAAAGGGGTCCTAAATGAAGGAGACATCCCCCCTACAAAACCTCTTCCCTGTTTTCCTCGAGTTTTGGCTGCCATTTGCTCATAAATCCCTTGACTTTGTCCAAAATTGACCAAATAATCTGCATAAAGCGCATATTAGACTACATGGCAAAATAACTAACCCAATTCACTCTATTAGCATAAATATATTCAAAAACATGCAATAAACTAATGCGAATGGTGGATTAACTCAAAATAAGAGGCAAAATGAACCCATATAATTACCCATTTCTGGGGCTCATCATCTAGCCTCCTAAGAATACTCACAGGAAAATTTCTCCATATTGGATCAAGAGATTAGGTCCTATTGACAGGAGTTTATGGGCATCAAATTTTAGGAGAAAAAGTGATTTTCCTCTAGAAAATAAAAAAAATATGACAAGTGTATCGAGCTAATCTCTAGAGAGTAGGGGGTGACTTCAACATGGTATCATCACTGGAAGAGAAGAAAGGAGGAATCCATCAAACAAAGGAAGAGGAGGAGGAGTCCATCAAATCACATGACGTTTGGACCGGTTCTTGACCTCGGAGCATGTGATCACTAGGTATATCTTCTTTGATACCTCGATTCTACCTTTCATGGGATATGATCACCAACCAATCCACATGGAGATCACTTTAAAAATAGGTCCTAAGAAATTCCCCTTCATGTTTGAAGCCTTTTGTCTAAGGAACCCCAACTTCATGAAGAAAATAGAAGGGTGGTGGAATAACAATGAAGATCAAGGAAGGAACCACATGCATACCTATTAGCTAAAGTTAAATGAGTCCAAAAGAAACATTGGGAAATGGAACTATGAAGAGTTTGGCCACATCATGAAAGACCAAGAACAACTAACCAATAAAATGAAAGATCTCCAACAACAAATCATCTAGCTGGGAAGATATGATAATCTTGTGGACGAGGAGGAGAGATTAATCAATCAATTATAAGAACGAAGAAAAAAGGAAGAGATATTATGGAAGCAAAAATGAAGGGTCAATTGGTTGTGTGAAGGAGAAATAAACACTCGGTTCTTCCATTAAGTGATGATTCAAGATCAATGACATAATTGGATCTACTCGTTAAAGGACGAAGCTGGGAATTGAGTGGTCCAACATGAGGAAGTGGAGGACCTGGTTACGAATCACTTCAAATCCCTCCTTTCGGAACCATCCCATGACCGAATAGTGGAAATATAAAGGATTACAAGAAACATTTGTCATCTTATCTTAAGGGACATGAACCTAGCCCTCATGAGAGTAGTAATGTTGGAAGAAGTTGAGGAGGTGGTCAAAGGAATGGAAAAAAATAAGGCCCTGGGACTAGACGACTTTACGATGGAATTTTTATAGGCAGTATGGAGCTTTATAGGGCATGATATTGTGGAAGTCGTTGAAGAATCACATGCAAATAAAAGGTATGTCCAAGCTTAAATTCCACTTTCATTGCTTTAATTCCTAAATATTTCAAATCTAAAGATCCCTAGGGTTTTAGACCCATTGCATTCTGCAATGTCATCTACAATATTATATCCATAGCTAGATGAGGCACTGGTTAATCCATGGTCTCTTGTAACTGAGGTGTCATCCAGAGTGGAGGTATTGAGTCACATCGAATGAATGCCATGGACCATCGAGAAGCATCATAACATATGACATAGGGTGTGGGGAGAATCAATAACTTAACCTTAGGATAGGAGAAATATTAACCATACAAACATCTACCACAAAAGATTAACAATGTTTTCATACAACCCAATTATATCTTAACAGTATGAATGGAAGTGACGGCAGGTTCTAATAGCCTCTAAACTATTAAAAGCCTTTGGCTGCATAAAATAAACTATAAAACATCACTCACATGTTACGATGTAATTGTTGTGTATAATTTTATTTATTTGTTTATGATGTATGTGAGAACATGTTACATGTGAGACTGACTCGATGGAGAATCTCTCCTGAAGTATGAATATTCAAAACCCATTCATCCTTATTTTTCTAAAACGTTTCATAGATTTTAAATTTTAGACATTGACATTAATTTTAAAAATTATATAATATTAATAATATCTTATTTATTTAACAAATAAGTTATATATTATAATTTAAATACATTTAATGGTTAAGAAAATGTGTTTTCTTATTTAGTATATATAATATAAGTTTAAATTAATAGATCCACCTACCATAATATGACATTTCGTAAATTAATATATTTTTATTAAAATTATTAAATTCTTATTATTATAATCAAATTACATAATTTTATCCATTTTGAAAACATGTAAAATTAATAAATGGTTACAAAATATTGAATACCATAACATATAATATGTAAAAATACTTTTATTTATTTATCTAAAATTAAATATAATGTATCAATAGGAAATGATTCTGAAATATGATAAAAAACCATTAAAAACATGAATATTTAGAATATTTTATAACTTAGAAAATTATATATAACATAAAATACTCACTTTTTATTAATATTTGAGTATATAAAACATATTCTATAATTTCATAAATATTTTATAATATTAATAATATGCTTTATGATGAAAAACATAATTCATTTTTACTTATTCAACAAATTGTAATATATAAATATTGTTCAATAATATTATTTTTTATTTATAAAATTTAAGGTTAGTTTATTATTCAAAATAAATATATTTCATGGTGCATATTTCCACTTTAAATGAGTAGTCTGACATACTTGTTTTTTAAAACTTTCACTCAACTAATCAATAATTGTAATCAATCAATGAATCTCATTGTAATTTTTCACATATAAACATCATTTAAACTATTTTAGTATCAACAATTTCTAAAAGTAGAGACAATCATTCCAATACTCAAGAGACCAATGCCCAAGATGAACTTCATGGATAAACAAACTAAAGACAGAAAAGAAAGGAACTTCATAGAGATATAATGAATATCCTAAAGGCTTTTTCACGTCTTTCATGTTCTCCCACCCATGCTTGAAAACCATTAATAGAATGTTAAAAGAAATAATTAGATTTAATTATATAATTTTATTGTCATATATCATCAATTTAAAAATAAATTTATTATTATTTTATTAATTGATTTAGTTTTTTTTTAAATGCCTAAAATAATTAAACACAAGAAATAAATTAATTAAAATAGATAATAAGATAATTGTTTTATTGTATTTCTTAAAGCAATGAAAAGTTTATCGTAATTTACTCCTCAAATCAATAGCGAGGACAATTATTATTGGCTACTATAAGTAAATGTATATCAAGTCATCACCATTATTCAAGTAAAACAATGCCACTTAGAATAACTTATTAGTACTCCATAAAGGGGTAGGATTAAGCTCTTGTAGAAATGATTTTTATTTCAAAAACTAAAACTAATTTATACCCTCTTGAAATTGAACATTTTGATTTATAAAAATTCTATTGTGAAATGATTTATAAAATAAAGGAATAAGTGAAGTGTGTCTAGTGAAAAGAGGAGAAAACATAAGAGATATCCATTCTAAGTGGTATGGTGGTGTTGACCCAAGATATTCAAACAAAGCATTGTTATGATAAGCCATCATATTAGACTATGATAGTAATAAACCATGGTATTGGACTATAGAAGCCATGGTATTGGACTAATTGGTCCATTGTATTGTATTGATGCATTATATAATAATTATGTATAATCATATTCCAATCTACCAGCTCTCACAGATGGCAACCCCAAAAACCACCTGCACAAAGATGGTGGAAAATAAAAAAAAAATTATTATGGGGAGGATCCCAACAAGTAAAGAAGTGGGATTTGGTATAATGGCCCAACCTAACTAAGACCAAGATGGAAGGAGGCCTGGGTCTATAGGACCATTATACTCTGAATCAAGTAATGGGAGCCAAACTATGGTGGTGTTGGAAATAAGGCAGACCCGACCTCTGGAAACAAATTTGGACACGAAAATACAACATGCCAACTCGAACAATAGATATCATCAGATATCCTGACGCTTTTAAAGGCTTACAAATTTCAAATATGGAAGTAAAAAACAAATATCCCATACAACAACATGTCTTCTAGGAGATCATAAATGGGAAAACGACCTTGTTTTGGCAATACTCATGGCAAAAATGAGATAAATTTCTTGGGAGATTGGACTTAAGTGATCTCTTTCTATACAGAAATGGAAGGAACTTCCATACAGTAGATCAGTAATTGGAAGAATAATTGTTTAGTGAATAATGGAGGAAATGGAAGGAATGCATGGATTGGCCCGAGGCCACTGAGTCGGAATAATGGAATGAGCTCGACTGGGAACTAGAATTCAGGAATCTCTCTATCCTAAATGGAATACACATCCTAATATTGGGATATACTATGAAAGTCACTTGTATTATTAAGGAGGCATATGATCATAGGACATGTCGTGAATAGGGGCATCACAGTCTCATTTGGAAAGGAGGTTGTTGGCCGAAAGTGGCCTACTTCTTATGGTTTTGTGGAAGGTCGACAGATCCTATACAAACCTGTCATCTCCAAGGATATTGTACATTCCTTGAAGCATCACAAACTCCATGGCACAATGATAAAACTGGACCTCTCTAAAGCCTACGACCAATTAAATTGGCATTATCTCAACAGTATTCTCAAATCCTTCAGGTTTGATTAGAGATGAATTAATTGGATCTCTGTTATGGTGTCCTCGCTTGTGTTCTCCATTCTCCTTAATGGTTCCCCCACTGAAACCTTTAACCCATCACATGGCCTCCACTAAGGTGATTGCATCTCTCTGTTCCTCTTCATCATTGCTGCAAAAGGTTTAGGCCATTATCTAAAGATGGAAGCCTGAACCTTTCAACTCAAGGGCGTGAGACTATGGGGCAATGCCATTTCTATCACCCACCAACAATTCATGGATGATATCAATCTTTTCTCTGCGAGAAGCTCACCAAATAAAGGAGGTTCTCCCAGCCTTTATGGATGCATAATAAATTAATATCTTTTCAAATTCTTCAATTCTATTATTATAATTAAATATATAATTTTATCCATTTTGAAAACATGTATCAATAATAAATGGTTACAAAATATAAATACAATAACATATAGTATTTAAAATACTTTTATTTAGTTTATATATTTAAAAATAAAATGTATCAATAGAAAATGATTCTGAAATATAAAAAACCATAAAACATGATATTTAGAATATTTTTATAAACCTTAGAAAATATATATAATAAAAATACCCACTTTTTATTAATATTTTGACTATATAAAACATATTTATAGTCATAATATTCTATAATATTAATAAATACACTTTATGATAAACATATTCATTTTTACTTATCAATAAATTAAAATATAAATATTGTTCAATAATATTATAAGTCTTTATAAAATTTAAGATTAGTTTATTATTCAAAATAAATATATTTCATGGTGTATATTTCCACTTTCAATGAGTAGTTTGACATACTTGTTTTTTAAAATTGTCACTTAGCTAATCAATAATTGATTAGCATTGTATTTTTTCACATATAAACATCATTTAAACTATTTTAACATCAACAATTTCTAAAACTAAAGACAATCATTCCAATACTCAAGAGACCAATGCCCAAAATTAACTTCATGGATAAACAAACTAAATACAGAAAAGAAAAGAACTTCATAGATGTATAATGAATATTCTAAAGGCTTTTTCACCTGTTTCATCTTCTCCCACCCATGCCTGAAAACCATTAATAGAATGTTAAAAGAAATAAGTAGATTTAATTATATAATTTTGTTTTCATATATCATAAATTTCATAAATTTAAATGCACTATCTATTTTATTTAATTGATTTAAAAAAATAATTAAATTTAAGAAATGCTAAAATAATTTTAAAACAATAATATATATATATATATATATAATATATATATATATATATATATATATATATATATATATATATATATATATATATATATATATATAATATATATATATATAATATATAAAATTTTCAGTTTCTTCTTCATTCAAGCACGGTGCACGATTCATGAATCAATCATGTGAAGAAAATTTATTTTATTCTTCTTACAAAAACCAGAGGTGCTAGTTGAGCCACCACAAAGATCTAAACCCATATTGTCTCCATGGAATATTCCATGGGTCTTATGAGTATTCCATCTTCATCACCTCTGGTCATACTCATACCGGGAATAGTGTCCACTCGGATACTACTATTCCCACTAAGACTGGTAGCTATCTTAGAAAGAAACAAGTAAAGCCTACTTTCGTTTTCCTTTATGAAGATAGATAGGAGTGGAACAAAGGAGACCAACCTTAGTCTTGCAATTGATTTCCTCTCCTTCCTGATAGAGCTTTTGTCGCTTCTTCTTTGTCTACCCAGCTTCAAAGAGCACCTGTGGAATCACAATCATACTACTATCGAAGAACAAAGATCTATATTCATAAATAACACAGGACCAGATGTGTGTTAACCATACAAATGCATGTGTAAACAAGTATACAAGAATATGGAGGAAAACTTGAAAAGCTTTATTAAGATGAAAAGTAGCAAGAGGATTACGACCATATGTTCTGACCCAACATCATCCTCCAGCTAGAAAGCCCCTCTTCACCTCAAGTA
This sequence comes from Pinus taeda, assembly GCA_000404065.3. Lineage (NCBI taxonomy): Eukaryota > Viridiplantae > Streptophyta > Pinopsida > Pinales > Pinaceae > Pinus > Pinus taeda. The sequence goes on from APFE030076781.1 coordinate 74,105, forward strand.
AAGCTTAGATCACCCAACACTATGAATATACACCAGAAAACCAACAACACTTCTCTACAAGATACCAAATTCTAGCCCCCTGGATCTCTGTGATGAGGGATCCATATATAGATGATTGTAGGGAGGTGAGTCATCTTTTAGGGTCTTGATTAGTGTCCTCTCTCTGATAGTTCCTGCTTCGACTTGGAGAATGGTGATCTCTTACTCATCCCTGGTCGAAAACAGAGAGGCAAGTGTCAGAGGGGAAGCTTATGGAAGATTCCATGATCTTCCACCTCGCATTTTGTCCCTGCCATTTGTCCATTCTCGACCATCGCACCCCATAGAGGATCCATTCAGTATGCATCACACCTTGTACACTGGGAAGGTGATATGCATCACACCCTCTGCACTGGGTTTTTAGTATGATCCAGTTTTGAGCATTTATGAGCAGTTTTTAGTGGAAAACTTCTGGGAGATGATGTAATTAGATGACCTTGTTCCTTTAGGTAGTGAAGCAACACTTTAAGGGACTTAGGAGCCCTCATTTTATGGATATTTATGATTGGGGTTGAAGTGCCCAAAAATGTCTATAACAGTTGCCCCCTAAAGCATGAGTTCATTAATCTTTTTGATGTCGGGTGAAATGCTTTACTATGAGGATTCGAAGTCTTTTCGAGCTGGGAGTTGACGTGTAATAAGATACAATACAATACATTATTTTGAAAACATTTTTTCATGATCTAGCTGAGGCGGGCATTCCCTTGCTCAGCTTTCTAAATTCATTTTCATGTACATAAGACAGAAAATTGTCTGTGTGGCAAACAGATGATTTGGACTCATCATCCTTTGATTTGGATGATCATCTGTTTGAAAATGATGTACACTTGATGTCTTTATATTCCTGAATATATCGCAGCTCGGATGGATGAAACTAGGTCTGGGGTCTTCAGAACTCATTCAATCTTCACTCAGAGTACAAGTTGATCCATGTGAAAAATGTTCTAGAGTCGAACATGGAAAGACATCACCTGATTACTAGCCAATGATGTAAGTTGTTAACAGGCGCAAGAGGAATCACCAATAATGAAAATGACCCTCAAGGTACTACAGTACAATTCACATGGTGTAAAAAAGAACTTGGCATCGAACACCACGTAAAATCTCTCAGTCGAAGGCCATTGATGTAAACCTGTCGCTGAAAGTGAGAAACTTGCCATTGAGGCATGCAAGCTTCAAAGTACTGAAAGGGTTGTTCCTAAGTCAACTTCTTGGATAATGAGCTGATGTCGACAAGAAGTGACTTGTGGCAGGAAGGCCTTAATGAATCCCACATCAATGACACGGAATGAAGAAAATGATTTTGGAGGTGAAAACAATCTGACAATACAGGGTTCAAGGTGGATCATGAAAGAATGGAGCATGAATGTACTACAGTGGGTGAGACACAGGCGAATTGTATGAATGAATTCTCTTGAACATATCAGCGACACTGACGATGGATTGGTAGCGTTAACCCCAAAGATGGATGGTGTGATGGACCAATGGTGATGACTAGTTACCCGGCTTGGATGTGGAAGGAAAGTGTCATGTTCAAGAGCGACTTGCTACCAATAAAGCATTTTCAAGTTTTCTTCCCAATTTTCCCCAGTCATTGCTGACCAGTACCTCTTTATTTTTATCAAGCTTGAGGAGGATAACATATGCTTGTTCTATAATCTGCCCTTCGGGCGAACCTGTCACTATGTTTTAGCGAGCCTAGCGATAGTGAAACTCGTTCTCGTCCATCTGGACGAGTTTGTCACTATTTGGTTTTAACGAGTTTAACAACAAAGATAACTCGGTCCCTTTCAATTTTAGAGAGTCTGAAAGGAACGGAAAGGAGACTCCAATGATTCTTTTTCATCACGTAATCCCTTAAGTCTGAAAAAGCATAAAATAATACAAAAGGGATGAATTTTTGATAGTTTTAATGAGCCGAACACAACAAGCGCTCGATCTTTTTGTGTAATAATCCCTCAGGTCCAAAAATATTAAAATCTAGAGGAGGGATAGCACTTCCGATGAATTTAAAGAGCCGGAGAGGCCAATCGCTCAGCAATCTTTTCATATTTTATGAGTAAGTTGAAAAGAGCTTAAAGGAGACTCGTTTTCGAGGAACAAGTGATGGTTTTGGGTAGCAGTTGATTCCAGGTAAGATTTGCAATCACCAATCATGGCAGTGTCACAAGCATGGCTAATAGAATCACTCTTCGCAGATGTTCCTCGAAGGGGTAAACAATCATATGGGGGTGAACGATTGGCTAAAAACAAAGTGGAGGTGATGATGAGAACACGAAAAAGGCTCAAAATGTGGCGATAAGGCATTCACAATGGTTATTTACCGGTTCATTTTTTAATGAGCTTAAACGCTGGGGGAAACATTTTCTCATGACTTATGTTTATTTTTTAACGAGCTTGAACTGTGTGCTAAAACTACTCATGGGGGGTTTATTTTTTAACAAGCTTGAACCCTGCGATAACACTGCTCGCCAATCGTATGATAAGGATGTCTCATTCAAGGTACCATTTCAAAGGGGCTTGCACCTTCTGAAGCTTTTCCCCGAATCCTTTCTTTATGCAAGCTAGGAAATGACTACCCTTATGGGTTTAAAGGGTTAGAGGTCCTACAAATTTAAAAAATAAATAGTCGCTCTTCGCTTGCATGCAAAAATGTTTGCATGCCCCGAGGTATAGTGAAAAATTCCCAGGTTACCATGAAAGTTCCTCGCGGAGCGGACCGAATGCTTTCTTGGCAATGTCTACCGAAATAGACAAAAGTGAGCGGTGTAGACACATGCCACTCACATAACTTTAACGAAGGTATCTTATTCCAACCTAATCCCATTTTCCTGTGAGGACGGGTGTGTCAAAATAGTCATATATCCCCCGTGGAAACCTCCTCTATACCCAAGGTTTTCCTGCTGAAACAGACCAGGGTGCATGTCGCCTGGGTTTTAGCCACATCCTCCTAAATCAATCGCTCTCATCAGGTGGACGGATTGGAGATCGATGAGACATTCCTTGCGTGAAGAGACCATTTAGGGATGGCATTTGACTATTTGCGATGTGTGAACCGAGGAACAATATTTGGTCTACTTCTACCTTCGTGCGGAAAACACATTACTCTAAAGAGTGAGGAGACGATACCTCCCATGCAATAAATATAGTCGCATCCAAGGAGTAGATTATAATCCAAGGGTCCTTGAACTACCATTACGTTCATGTGAACAATTTTCCTTCTCAAAGTAATGGGCACATTTGGAAGGATCCCCAAAGGTCGACTGGTTCCTTTGTCGAAGCCTGTCATATTTCTCATTTCAGGCAAAAGCGATGGTGAACCAAGCGCTTTCCAAGCAATTGAGGAAAGGATACTCATAGAAGCCCCTTCATCGATGATGGTACCAACCATAACCATTTTGTAAGCTTGTACAATGATTCTGAATGGTACATTAGCTGGTAAACGGGGTCTGCCTAGTAGATTCCAGTCAAAGGAAACGACTAGGTTGCTTGGAGGTGGGACCGAATAGACGGTCGGATATGACTCTGATGAACTTCCTTCTTGCGATAAAGTAATGGGTGGACTGCCCCCAAGTTCATCGAAGTCTAAGTTGATGAAATGAATTTGAACGGTGTCGTTCTCTTTCTCTTTAGTGACGGTATCATTCGAAGATGAACACTCTGAAGGCAAGACCGGGTCAACTGTCATCTCGACCTTTTGAATTTTGTCTGGTATGGATTCAGAGGGTTCATTTTCAATGATAGATGCTTCGGCCAACCACAATGACGGTCCAACCATATTTTCAACCAGTGGTGGACTTGGCAAGAGTCTTTTATATCCAGGAGAGAGCCATAGCGGTGAAGTAGGATGGTCATCCAAAACTCTTTTAGCCTCGTCAAGGAAGGGACAACGGTGGACAACGTGATTGCCTTCACAAAATTTACAAGGAAATATGGGATTCCATTTTTTTCCAGGTTCTTCACTTTCACTGGTTAATGGTGTGCATTCAACTTGATCATTAGAGGTTGACGCCACCGAATTGTGCAAATGAGGAGACTAGTCCCTTAAGATCCGTGGGATGCAGGGACAATCTCAGTGATAGTGGTCTCCATTGCAAATGACACAAAGAGATTTAGGTTTCGACGGTGCAGTGTGAGGATTTTCGCTAGATGACGCTTGGTTGCCTCCTTTCGATTTTGGTTCCTTTTTCTCTTTCTACTTCTTCTTCTTCTTGGTTACTTGATTTTTAGCTTTATTAGCTTTATCAAGCGAAGAGGAAGGAGGAGATGGAGAATCAGACGAAGTAGAAGGTTGGGAGGCAACTCTAGTATCATCTAGTTGCTGACTTGACTGTTTAGGAATTACGGGATTCTGAATGACATAGGTAGAGAAGAGCGAGACAGGAAAACCGATTGTCAACCCTAGAAGTGACAATGTGACCATATGGGGTGCACCAACATCTCCCCAAGAGGAGAAGGGACTAGGATTTCCTCCAAGGGGAAATCCTTGGTTGGTAGACTCCATTTTCTCAACCTAAAGACCAACGGGGGAATTTGTGATGTTATTCCGATTAAAATAAATTTTAGACGATTTGACACAACTTGTTTTTTCAATTTTAAAGAGTCGAGAAAAACAAAAGATGACTCTAGTCGCCTTTGATTTTTATTGAGCCTGAAGTGACAAGTTCTCAGAGGACCTTTTCCTTTAAGGAGTCTGAAAAGGAGCAAAATGGAATTATCTGGAGATCTAGGCAGAGGGGATTACCAAACCAATCGCAAAACTGCAGAATAATTTTTATGGTATGGCAGTCAATCTTCCCAAATGCTATGTTCAGTGCATTGCGATCGATAGGGCGGCAGACACGGCTTCCTAAGGATAAAGGATGCAGCCTATTGTGGTCTCCCAAAATATACTCGACAGTACGTGGGAGCACAAGTCCGTACTGACACTTACCGTCTCAGAGTGGAGGAATCACCCAATGAACAATGAAAACAACAATTACTAGGTTTTAAGATGCCAGAATACGTCTCTAGCCTAGACCTCTAGATGTTGTGCGTTAGGTTCCAAAGCGTTGTTAGATTCATAAAAATTTATTTTAAGTTGATCTTGCTTAAAAATTTTCCTTTCAGTTCACCGCATGATGTGTATACAGTTCCTCAAATGTAGTCTAAGATGATAAACAAATGTTTAATCTTCTTTTGACAATGAAAATCCTAGCTACTAAGGAAAGAAAGTTAAGATCTTTCAGCAAAGAGCACAGAGCACACACTAAATGCATTGTCCTAAATCAAACCAAGCATTCAAAATGCAAATGCACATGCACGTATTTGTTTTTCAGCCTTCTTAATGTATGAATGATGATAAGAAAGCTATGTGCAAATCTAAATTACTTTCAAAGCGAAAATACTCAACAAATTTCTTTTCAAAATGAAGTGAAGGTAAGAGAGACACTTTGTGATTTCGAAATGAAATTTTTTTTTCGACACTTTAAAAACAATTGATTCAAATCATATGAAATACTAACTCTATAATAAACTATCAAGAAAATGGGATTGTCTTCTAAAACTGAAAACGATAGCTATGACACTTTCAGATCAAGAAACGACAGTTCGACTATGCTACTTTTTTGCAAAAGAGAACTGAAAATGGCGCACAATACATAAAAACACTTACAGTTCTTTGCACTATGGAGGCGAAATAATGTAAGAGAAGGGGGTTTTCATGGAAATACATTGACCACGGGTAGCAAAACTCCTGAATAGGACTGAAAACAGTGAGGAAAAAACCAAAGTCTGAATGTAAAGTCAACCTTCCCTGACCATCGCACTTGTCACACTATGAATTCAGTATGCAGCGCACCTACTGCACTCGGGAAGTGCGATGCATATAGACTGCCTTGAAAGCAGGGTGCGAGACTTTAAACGTGTTTTAACTCACAATTTGCAATTCAGTTCAGGGATTTAGGCCGAGTAAGTGATGTTCAGTATATGTAAATCACAGGGGTAGATCTAAGGAGGTTACTAGAGCTACCACTTAGGGCAATTAGACTGTTTGCAGATCGATTGTTTAATTCATAAACAAAACCCAGAGATAGACTGAAGTAGAATTGATCTACTTTGCATTTGTATAACAAATGTAGTTTGAAGGCTAGCTAGCTTGGCTTCAGGCTATGTTTGTAAGTTTATAAAAGAAACAAAGATAGGCTAACAAAAAATCTAGTCACTCCCCAGTGGAGTCGCCATTTTGTTACCGGGAATAGTGTCCACTTGGATACTACTATTCGCACTAAGACTGGTATCTATCTTAGAAACAAACAAGTAAAGTATACTTTCATTTTCCTTTATGAAGATAGATATGAGTGGAACAAAGGAGACCAACCTTAGTCTTGCGCTTGATTTCCTCTCCTTCCTGATAGAGCTTTTTCTTCTTCTTCTTTGTCTGCCCAGCTTCAAAGAGCACCTGTGGAATCACGACAACATACTACTATCGAAGAACAAAGATCTATATTCATAAATAACACAGGACCCGATGTGTATTAGCCATACAAATGCATCTATAAACAAGTATACAAGAATATGGAGGAAAACTTGAATAACTTTACTAAGATGAGAAGTAGCAAGAGGATTACAACCATATGTTCTGACCTAGCATCATCCTCTAGCTATAAAGCCCTTCTTCACCTCAAGTAAATCTTAGATCACCCAACACTATGAATATACACCAGAAAACCAACAACACTTCTCTACAAGATACAAAATTCCAGCCCCCCTGGATCTCTGTGATGAGGGATCCATATATAGATGATTGTAGGGAGGTGAGTCATCTTTTGGGGTCTTGATTAGTGTCCTCTCTCTGATATTTCCTGCTTCCACTTGGAGAATGGTGATCTCTTACTCATCCCTAGTCGAAAATAGAGAGGCAAGTGTCAGAGGGGAAGCTTCTGGAATATTCATGATCTTCCACCTCGCATTTTGTCCCTACCATTTGTCCATTCCCGACCATCGCACCCCACAGAGGAGTCATTTAGTATGCATTGTACCTTGTACACTGGGAAGGTGATATGCATCACACCCTCTACACAGGGTTTTCAGTATGGTCTAGTTTTGACCATTTATGAGCAGTTTTTAGTGGAGAACTTCTGGGAGATGATGTAATCAGTTGACCTTGTTCCTTTAGGTAGTGAAGCAACACTTTTAGGGACTTAGGAGCCCTCAGTTTATGAACATTTATGATTGGGGTTGAAGTGCCCAAAAATGTCTATAACACATACCCAAATTCACTTCACAAGATATACTCTCTTCTTCTTCAGAGGGTCCCTCATTTTCTATTGCTACTAAAATGGGTCTATCTTCATTACTACTACTAGATGCATGACTATCTCTATATTCAAGTGATTCATATGAACATCTACATAATGAGTGACCTATTTTTTTACATTTATCTCAAAGAAATAACTTACGTTATGAGGAACATGGCCTTTCATCTGATTATTCATCATCATCAACTCGAGAGTGATGGGAAGAAACTTCCTTATTGGAAGAAATATTTTCAATATTTTGAGCATCTTTCCTTTCAGATTCCTTTGTCTCTTTCTTCATTCTTTTCTCATTATCAGTAGCCTTCACAGATTCAAGTTCATTGCTTGAGCAACAAGGTTCATCGACCTCTCAGTTTCTGCATAAATTTCTCCTCCATATAGACATTGCAATTTGTCTAGCATTTGCCTTCCTAACACACAATGCCTCACTTTATCAACATCTGGCTTAGAAAACCCTTTCATGATGATTTCCTTGGCTTATGTATTGAACTAATTCCTCTCTCCATATATCAGAGACAACTAAAGGTATTCATTGATTACCATTTAATAAGCTTCGTTCTAATCTTCCAGGACTCATAGTCTAATCCATTTAAAAATGGAACTACTTCTGTTGCTATCCAAACTTGATTAGCCACTATTTCCATTTGATATACCTTCTAGCGATTAATTTATCTGTGAAGGAACCTGGCTCTAATACCAATTGTTAGAGACAATGTTAATACTGGGGGGGTGAATCAATATTAAGGATAATTTAAATTTTATGCCAATTTATCTTTACTCATTGAAACTTGGCATCCATTATAAGAGAGAAAATATTAACAAACCATCACAAGAACTATATTAATTAATACAAGAATTCACATCACGAGAGGCAAACAAATGAGACAAGAAGGTTTAACATGAAAACCCTTCCAGGAAAAAACCACCAAAGCTTGTCGTTTTTGTTGGAGTAAAAATGAGAGCACCTACTCTATTACATCAATCTGTTAGTGAGACATCACTCACAAGAAGCGCCAACTCCCTTTGATTGTTTGCTAGTACCCACTTGCAGGAAGAACCAACTCCCTCCTTTTCACACACCTAATTATCCTACTAGAACCACCATCTAAATAACCAAATTCATGGATTTTTTGCAACAACCAATTTGCATCTCCTTGGATTTATGAAAGCACCAACTTGCACGAGGCATGAAGCCCCAAGCCTTCTCAGACACCCAGTGGAGATGGAAGCACCAACTTCCTATATGTAGGCTCCAAGCCACACTCAAACAAAAACTTGATGCACACTGCAATTAGTAGCCTCTCTGCCTGTTTTCAACTATGTTTTCCTAAGCATCCTTTTGGCCCATGAAGCACTCTATCCTCTGCAAAATTTGTACCAACCCATTGTTTTTCTCTACAGTCTACATGAATAGACAACACTCTTTGCACTTTCGCCAGTCTGCAACAATATGCTCACTCAAGATATTTGCTCTCGATCTTCTCTTTCTTATTAGGCACACATGGAATCATTTTAGTAGTGCACTCACACTCATAGTTCTCCAACTAGCTCACACTCCATATCATATACTCTAATCTTGTCCTTCTTCTATTCCATAGGCCCTCTTTTCCTCACACAACAACACTAGCTCTCTCGACCTCTGATGCAACATCACATGATCTCTTATTGCCTTCTCTATGCAACGTGGGCACACACAACCTCTTTCTATTGGAAATGCACAATTGGCCTCTCCTTACATATTCACTTACACATAGATCTCTCCACACATATCACTGGCCATAATGTTGCTTCCCCCATTTTTCTCTTCTCCAATCACAGGTTTTGTTCATCTCATACGCTATGATCAATTTTGTCTCTGTCAACCATCATTTCTCCTAGATTCACACTGCTCGAGTGTACCTTTGCATAACTTCTCCATCTTGTTGTTTCATTTAATACATAAGCATTGTAGCTTCATTAATAATTGAGAATGGGCTTCTTTCTCTCATCCATTGTTGCTGCCTGAAACATGAGGATTGGCACTTGAGTGTTCCATGCTGAGACATAAATCCTTAGTCAATCCTACACACTCCAATAAGGTTCTTGTTATTTCTATGAAAAAATATCCTATACCTGAGGCTCTGATCTTCATTCAATTTCTCATAGCACAGAAGCAAGATCAGGGATGGCTTGTCTTAGCTCATGACAAAATCCTTTAAATTATTCTATGCAATCATGGTCCTTGTGATCTTGAATCAATTATCTCTACAATTTCCATTACTCATGTGACACCAACCTTAATATCCACATTTACTTAGGTACACCAACCTTGCTTGTTCCTACTACGGCAATGGCTAATTTGGAATACAATGCTGATGACATGTTGTCTCATCAATAAGCTCTTCTAGACTCAACCATATTTTCAATTCATTCCTTGTAGTGTGCAAGAAATCTCAAGCATGGTTTTTATGGAGTCAACTATTGCTCCTCCAAATCATGGTCCTCTTTGTCTTTGTCTCCTACCTCCATTGACTCGATTAAATCATTTGTGCAATCATGGTCCTCATCGCCCATGACTCAATGATCTTGATAGTGGATATTTATTCCAGAAACCAACTCTTTTTTGAGCATTTAATCTTAGCTTGTAACTCATTTACTCTTAGCTTCTAGAATATTACGAGATCCCAAAATTCCAAGCCTAGCCTTTAGCCCCTTTTTCTTCGTCTCTTATTGTTTTTCCACCATAGGACCAGGTGCTCTAACCGACGAAATAGTACTTAGGTGCTAAGCCCTTTGGGATCCAATTGGGGGCCTATCTCTTCATGTTTTTTTCTCTACACCCTTGGTTCTTTGGGTTCCATGAACAAGTTCCAACAACATCAAAAGCTCCCTGTATCGTACCTTTCTCAAATTTCAATTAGGGAGGAGTTACAAAATCTGTGACCTTCAAAATACCCACGTGGTGTCTCCATAGTACGTAGGTGCTAAGCCCCTGAATATTTTGCTTGGGGCCTATCTCCTTGTGTTCTTTCTCTATACCCTTGCTTCTTTGGGCTCCACAACCAAGTGCAACCAACATTGGATGCTCCTTGTACCAGAGCTTTCTCAAATTTCAATTAGAGACGAGCTACAAAATCTCTGACCTCCGAAATATACTTCCAAGGTGACATCAAACTTGTCTCGTCAACCCCATGTGGCATCTCCTTAGTAGTGACACATGCCACCTGTATTTTCTCCATTAGGCCACTCACTAATGCTAAAATTGACTACCATGTGTCCTCCATACAACAATGTCAAGCTGATGTTATTTACCACTGTAAGCTCTTGAGGGCCGATCAACTGCTACCATGTGTCATGTCCGAGGATAGATAAAGGGTTTCTTGATATTTTTGTTTTACCAAAGAATTCCTTTGTAAATGTGTGCTCACTGTAACCCTCATAGCTTTTAAAAAGGATTCATTAATAATAAGTTACAAAATTCTAAAGTTTTGAAGTTTTGAACCTCCAAGGTTTCGATATTACGGTATTTCGACGTCCCGAGATAAGAAGTTACAATGTTCTCAAGCTTAGAAGTTTTGAAATTCATCCTACTTCCCCAGTTCCATGCTATCTCGAGTTTCTTTTAAATGAACCTCCAATATTTTGGCCTTCTAACATTCCAATATTCCGACCCTCCGAGGTCCCAAAATTATGACTCTCGGACATTCTGTAGTTTTGAAATTTGGGGTTCCAAAAATTAATAGATCTACTTATAATATAACATTTGCGTAAATTAATAATTTTTTATTAAATTATTCGATTCTATTATTATAATTAAACATATAATTTTAACCATTTTGAAAATATGTATCAATAATAAATGGTTACAAAAGATAAAAACCATAACATATAATATTTAAAATACCTTTATTTAGTGTATCTATTTAGAAATAAAACATATCAATAGAAAGTGATTCCAAAATATAAATACCATAAAACATTATATTTAGAATATTTTTATAAAACTTAGAAAATATATCTAATAGAAATACCTTATTTTTATTAATATTTTGAGTATATAAAACATATTTATAATCATAATATTAATAAATAGGCTTTATCATAAACATATTCATTTTTACTTATCAATAAATTAAAATGTAAATCTTGCTCAATAATATTATAATCTTTTATGAAATTTAAGATTCATTTATTACTCAAAATAAATATATTTCATGGTACATATCTCTACTTTAAAGCAGTAACACCCATGTTTTATAAAAATGTCACTCAATTAATCAATAACTGAATCTCATTGTAATTTTTCACATATAACTTCATTTAAACTATTTTAACGTCAATAGTTTCTAAAAGTAGCAACAATCATTCCAATACTCAACAAACCAATCCCAAAAAGGAAGGTCATGGATAAACAAACTAAATAGAGAAAGGAACTTCATAGGGATATAATGAATATCCTAAAGGTTTTTTCACTTCTTTCATGTTCTCCCTCCCATGCTTGAAAACCATTAATAGAATGTTAAAAGAAATAAGTAGATTTACTTATTTAATTTTATTATCATATATAATTAATTTGATAAATGTAAACGTATTATGATTTTATTTAATTTATTCTAAAAAGATAATTAAATTTAAGAAATGCTAAAATAATTTAAAAGTAATAAAAATAGATTAATTAAAATAGATAATAAGATAATGGTTTTGTTGTATTTGTGAAAGAAAGAAAAAAGAAAAAAGAAAAAAATAAATTATTATAATTTACTTGTCAAATCAATAGCGAGGACAACTATTATTAGCTACTATAAGTGAATTTATATCAAGTCATCACCATTATTCAAGTAAAATAATGCTACTTAGAATAACTTATTAGTGCTCCATAAAGGGGTAGGATGGGTAGGATTTAACTGTTGCCAAAATTATTTTCATTTCAAAAATTAAATTTATTTATAGGCTTTGAAATGGACCATTTTGATTTACAACAATTCTATTGTGAAATATTTTATAGGTTAAAGGAATAAGTGAATTGTGAAAAGATGAAAAAACATGAGAGAGATCCATTTTAAGTGGTATGGTTGTTGTTTTTCTTATGAAACCTAGAAAGAAAATTTTTAGATTATATATATATATTCTCAGTTTAATTAAATTGGCTTTAGACCTCTTCTTCTTTGTGGAACACTCTTTTTTTTTCGTTAGTTGTCCTAAATCATGTATGATATCATCTCCATGTTAAATGTCAATATTAAGCACCCTTAAAATTTGATAAATATCAACAACATGCACCAAAACATATAAGAGGAAAAAAAGTATAGTCTTTGGTTTGCTATAGTTCCAAATTTTAGGTGATTTTTTCAGTTTGCTCTAGTTCCAAATTTTAGGTGATTTTTTTGTTTTTAGTTAACAGAATTCAAAGTTTGAATATATTTACTCATTTTGGACACTAACTAAATAGTCGATAAGTTAGATCAGGAGATCTTAAGCGATCTTCGAAATTTGACAAGAGGAGGGAGGATGTCATAGCCGAAAACCGCCTCATGTCATAGTGGAAAACCACCTCAGCCACATGGCTAGCAAACCTGCATTGAAAACCCAAGTATGAATAATTTATCTTAAAGACTAAGATGGTTTGGGAAATAATTTGTTTCAAAGACTAAGATTAAGTATGTTAGGTGGATTTGTCGTAATTACGTCGCAGTGCGCTAGAAGGAAGGTTGGTGAGGTTAGATTAATGTATATGCTCTTGACGCAGCTATGTATGTGATACGTCACGTCACTCACTATATTTTCTTCCTTTTCCTCATTTGCCGGTTTCACAGTTGTGTCACTCATATATATTGGCGGCTTCACAGTTGCGTTACTCGATTTTGACCGACTTGATGGATAAGCTGAATATTCAAAACCCATTCATCATCCACACATTTCTTATTTGCAGTCTCCTCTCCTCTCCGAAGTATGTATGTATGAATATTCAAAACCCATTCATCCACGGCAGTTCCTATTTCTGTGACCATAGCATAGTTAATGCTATCTGACATGGGGGCTTTATAACACTATATAACACGCCACACGGTGATGAGAGAGAAAAAAACCACACGGCGTGTTATATAGTGTTATAAAGCCCCCATGTCAGATAGCATTAACTATGCTATGGTCGTAGAAATAGGAGTTGCCTTCATCCACAATAACATCCAGTATTGACCCATGATATAGTTGTACGGTATGGTTGGTGTTGACTTAAGTTATTCAAACAAAGCAAGCATAATTCATCATATTAGATTATGATATTAATAAATCGAACCCATGGTATTGGACTATTGGGCTAATTGATCCATTATATTATATTGATGCATTATATAATAATCATATTTATTTCATATCAAAGTGTATAAAATAGCTATAGATGTAAAGATTCTTATAGCTATTCTACCAACATAGTAAAGTAGATATTGAGATCTGTTGTCCAAGGTTTGGTACTATGCTTAACCTCCTCATAGAATAGAAGAGATGTGGGGCATTAGTTTGGAAGGTTTCAGGAAGTTGCACAGGGTAGATGGATTTTCTTCGATCCTTGCTATCATAACTACCAATCCACCAACTGCTGTGGATCAGAGCACATATCCAGATTTCTACTTTCAAATCACTGGTAACAAGCATAACACAGAGCTCAAGGATAAGTTCAACCAAATATGTAAGTTTGAGTTTCAGTGTTAGTTTCTTCATTCAATCATTTAGGCACAGATTCTCAAGAAGAATCTCAATGTGTACGCATTCGTGAAGGTTCCATCGTTGGATGCACGATAGGTGATGTTGGCTATGGAGGTGCCCCGACTAGCAAAAGAGGCGGCTGAAAAGGCCATTTAGCAGTGGGGGTAGTCCAAGTCTCGGATCACTCATCTCATATTTTGAAGCAAAACGACTCTGCATATACCCGAAGTAGACCTTGAGGTAGCCAAGTTGTTGGGGCTGCACCCGAGTGTGAAAAGAGTGGGCGTGTTCCAACATGGTTGCTTCACCAGAGGCACCATTCTTCGAATGGAAAAAGATCTTACCAAAAACAATCAAGGAATTCGGGTGCTGGTCATCTACAGTGAAACCACCACCATTACCTTTCGTGGACCCTCGGAGACTCACTTGGATAACCTGGTGGGGCAAGATCTATTCGGAAACGATGCATCTGCCTTCATCGTGGGAGTTGATCCCATCCCTCAAGTGGAGAAGGCCTATTTCAAAATCGTTTGGACAACCCAAATAATTGTTCCTGACAGTGACGGAGCCATCATTGGGAAGGTGAGAGAGGTCAGACTGACCTTCCAACTCAAAGGCACAGTTCCAAATCTTATCTCTACCAACATTGAAAAATTTTTGGTGGAGGAGTTCAGTCAATTCAAAATATCCGACTGGAACAAGTTGTTCTGGGTTGTTCATCACGGAGGATGTGCCAACCTTGATCGGGTGGAGGCCAAGCTCAATCTGGATCCCACAAAACTGATACCCACCAGGCACATTATGAGCGAGTATGAAAACATGTCGAGTGTGTGTGACCACTTCATATTAGATCAGACAAGGAAGGCATCTCTACAAAATAAATGTTCAACCAGCAGAGAGGGATTGGAAATAGGAGTTCTGTTTGGATTTAGGCTGGGCCTCACCATCAAAACAATCATTCTCAAGAGCATTCGTCTTCAATAATTTAACAACTAAAACTTTAGACATAATCACAACATCTAAGCTTTAGAATAAATAAATTTGAGCAGTTTCTACAACTATCCATTCTTACTCTTTACTCCAAGAGAATAAATGTGACCAAGATAGTGTTTCTAATAATAGTTTCAAATTCCAAGATGTGCATGAGTTTCATTGTATCTTTCTTAATAAAAGGTTATAGTTTTAAATTCAAATTTAGAGAGATATAATTTTAAATTCACGCCAGTGATGCCTTTTTGTCTCCTCATTTGTGGCTTCAAACTCACCGTCTTACCTCGATTTCGACCTCTTGACACCGACTTGATGGATCATCCACACATTTCTCATTTATAGTCTCCTCTCCTCAAGTATGAATATTCAAAACCCATTCAAAAAACTCTCCTCTCCTGGAGTATGAATATTCAAAACCCATTCGTCCACATGTTTCTCATTTAGTACAGTCCCTTGGTGTAGTACATGGATTTAAAATTTTAGATATTTAGATTATTTTTAAAAATTTATTAATATTAATGGCATCTGATTTATTTAACAAAAAAATTATATATTATACTGTAAATAGGTTTAATGGTTAACAAAATGTGTTTTTAAATTTATTTTTAATATATATAATTATAATTTCAAACTAATAGATCAACCTACTTTATAACACATAAAATATATATCATTTCAAAATTACTTTCCCAATAAATTTATGCTACAACTAAATGTTATTTATGTCAGTATTACCTTTAATTCCCTTTCATAAAAAATCTTTACGAATATAGTTCTTATGAATATCAATCTTATAAATTATGTATTGAAATGATATTTTATGTAAATTTACAAAAAAGTCTATAGATAATCCCAATTTTCAGAAGTTATTTCACATGAAACACCTATGTTATAATTAAATGTCACTTATGTGAGTAGTACCATTAACTCCCTTTTCTAAAGAATATTTATGAAAATAGTTCTTATGAATGTCAATCTTATAAAGTATGTATCAAAATGATATTTTATGTAAATTAACAAAAAGGTGTTGCAGCCATTAACAAGAAATAATCATATTGATAATCCCAACTTCCCAAAGTGATTTCACATGCAACACCTATGTTAATTATAGGTCACAGTTTCTATCTTAAGAATTATAAGTCACCATTTCAAATTCCAAGAAGGTACACTTTCACTGTGTCTTTCTTTTCTTGATAAAAGGTTACCATTTTAAATTCTAGAAAGCAGAGTATGTCATATTGCTAAAACTAGGTACAAATCAAATTGATTTCTTTAATAATGTCAATGCCACTGTGACCACTCCACTCCTTCCTCCTATATTCAAAGTTATGTTCTTATGCTCTCCCTTATGCCTTGCATATATCAAATTAAAATATGAATGAATGTTTGGAATGCATATATGAAAAGATGAATGATTGTTAAAAAGTATTTTGGATTGTACTTTCTTCTAGCACATAAGTTTTTACATTCTTTCCTCTTAATCCAATCAGGTGGAGGAAAAGCCAAATCTAGATCCTATTAGTACTCCGTAATTTTTGAGGTTGTGGAGAAAATCACAAATGTAACCACATAACCACTTTGGAAATTGGGAATCTAGCCCTTCGAGTTTTAGAGGGCATCAGGTGGAGGCAAAACAAAATTTGGATCTTATTAGTACTCCGTAATTTTTTAGGTTGCAGAAAAAATCATTGAGGTAACCACATAACCAATTTGGAAAATGGGAATCTAGCCCTTCGAGTTTTAGAAGGGGATCTTTCTTTATGATTTAGCTTTGTTTCACTGAAGGTATTAGGCTATCTATTAAGTTCAGGTTTGGGATTTTTATGTTGTTGGGTTGAAACTAGGAAGAAAGACCATTGGGAAATGGAGTCATAGGTTTGTGGTGATCATATACAAATTTTAACGCTAAACATACACGGCAGGTTAGGAAAATTCACTGGGTCCTTTATGATATATGGTGTGAATGAGAGGAAAAGATTTAGAGCTAATTAAAAACATAGCAGTTAAGAATTCTACTTTTAATCTTC
Organism: Pinus taeda; assembly: GCA_000404065.3. Lineage (NCBI taxonomy): Eukaryota > Viridiplantae > Streptophyta > Pinopsida > Pinales > Pinaceae > Pinus > Pinus taeda. The sequence continues at coordinate 91,140 of APFE030076781.1, forward strand.
AGGGGAAAACATAAAAATCATTCTTAAGCTAGAGACGGAGTGTACATTCAAACAAATTATGTTCTTTATCTTCTTAGAACAATTCAGATTTTAGAATCATATATGATAATAAAAGGAAAACATATGATCAATGGTGGCTCTATGAGCTGCTTTACAATACAATTATTTTTCTTCAAACAAGTCACAACACCTATTACCTCAATTGATGAAGTATTGATACAAATTCTCCATAAAATATCTTGATAAAAAAATATCAATATTTATTAAAAATATCTAAAAAATGTGTCACAAAAATATGACTAAAATATAGGACATTCAAAACTAATGAATCTTCTTGGCACCATCTTTGAGGATTGTTGGTGATAAGGAACAACAATTCAAATTTGATAGCAAGTCTTATTTGATGAGGTGACATCCAAGTCACTAACTACCCATGAGCTTTTTCCACACAAAGTATTGAAAAATAGGGTCCAGTGATTCCTTTGAATATCTCAACCCATGAGAGCAGTACAAAAATTGAGAGAGAATTTTGTAGATGAGGATGTTATCAACAAAAATTCTTCCAGTTTTTGCAAATTAATTACCATACATAATCCAATAGCAAAGGTTAAAAGCAAGGTAGATGGATATACAAAAGTAAGGTAGATGTAAATAAAATTGATGTATAGGAAGAAGAGTCTATACAAGTAGTTTTATTAGATTTTTTTTTTTTTTTTAATTTTATAGTATTTTTAGTTTTGGTTACTTTAAATCAATTATTTGATCTAATAAAATAAATTTGATAAAATATTATGGGCTAATATCATGACTTATCAATACTAAATACCAAAAAAATCATGACTTATTTCATATGACACTTGTTTATATGATCATTCATTTTAATTAAGAAATTAATAAATTTAATTAAAATGATAGAAAATGGGTTTTCAATTATAGAACTCTTTGGAGGGTTTTGAATTGGCATTGATATTTTGGGAGGGTTGCAAACTAAAGAGTGCAGGGAAGGTGGATGGTTCTGTCCACTAAACTAAAATAGAATGCTGGAGCTGTAATGTAAGAGCTCTATCCTAGGGTCTTCTAACCGATCTATTTCTCTAGAATTAGATGCATTAAGAGGGAATAATTTATTTTCTTACAAGACTTTTAAACAATGAAAAATTTACTATTTACATCCTAATCCTTATAACTTATAGCTAACATTTCATTTTAATAAATTTACATGAGAAGTCTATAGAGGAATACCTAGATTGGTGGCTGGTGGAGATGCCCTTGAGCTGCTCCTCCTGCTGAATGCTCCTCTTGACTAACCCAACTGGATTTACCTCCGAGCCAACTAGGAAATAATTCCTAGCTTAGGAAACCTCCACAGTTTCGCTAGCCCTCCGAACCCAAGTCCAACCAAGTGTAGTGTGTGCGTCCATGATGAGTGATCTAGACCAAGATGAACAATATTTCCCTCCTCTCGACAACCCAAGAAACCTCCACAGGTTCCCAAGGTCTCCAAAAATTACAACAAATTCTAAAATAACAACCAACCCCAAAATCATGAGCAAGACCCCACATTCTTTTTTCTCCCTTCCCCCTTCCGTTTTTATACCCTCCCTTTCTTCTCCATCTCAACCACCTCTCATTAATGTCATTAACTTCTCATCCATCCTTACAATTGACTTCTCTTCTCCCAAGTAAAGCTGGGAGTAAATTTGGAAATGTGACATGAATATAAAATTGGGAAATTAGTGGGAGAGGACCATGTCTTCTCCCAAGTGAATCTGGAAGTACATTTGGGAATGTGAGATGTAATCAAATGGAGAGAACCATGCCTTCTCCCTAGTAAATGTGAGAGTACATTGGGGAATGTGAGATGAATATATCTATTATTTGAAATAATGGAAGGAGACCATATCCTTCCTAAGATTCAATTTGAGAAGATAAGTTAGGAATTTGAATAATAGAAATCATGAATTTTATATTAGACCAATATTTCTCAATATTTTCAGATAATGTAAACATTAATTAAATTTTCAGTTTAAGATTTAAGTGGGGCATTACACACATCCCTCCTTCAAAAAACTTGGTCTGGAAGTTAGAATGAAAAGATACAAGGAGTTCGAAAGCATAGAAAACTAGAGAGAGTTATAGCAGTAAAATTTGATAAGCCAGAAAATAACATTACTTCCCATCACGAGCCTCCAACTGATCTATATCCACCTATCCATCCTGACCTACTTCCATCCCCACCCTATTCGTCCTCTACTGCTTTATCAATGGCAATGACCATACTAACCACTGATAAAACCGACATGGTGGAAGTGTCAAATACATTGACCCAACTTCCCCAGCAGGCAACTGGAAATCGTCATCACGCATCTAGGGGAGCGTGCCCACCACTGCCCTCCTACAATTCTAGGTTTTGGAGGATACACGGTGGGAACTGCCTACACCCCTCCTTTAGAAATAGGGTCAACACCCTAACAGGGACCACACTATAGAGCTGGTTGGACTTGTCATCGAATAATCCAATCAGGTCATCTTGCCACCTATCATTTGCATTTTACTCATGTCATAAGAGTGCATATCAATTAGATACCAAATGTAATAGAACAATATACATTGTACCTTTCCTCATTGGTCATCTCGACCTTTCCCAATGGAATAGTAGATCTTGGTTATCATATAGTTCTTTCCAATCTGTAGTTTAGTTCTCATCCATGCATATATATAACCACAAAATAGATAAAGATACATGATCTTAAAAATCATGTTTATTAAGCCCAGCATCCATGTTTCAATTTTTGTTGTTCATACTGGAAATAAATTTTATATCATATAAATCATAATTTCACTAAGTCATTTATTAGATAAATCATATCTATATAAGCCTATGCGATGCAACGATAACTCTGACAAGTCATGCATTATATAAATTGTAACCAAGTAAGTCATACATTTGGTCATACATCCAATATTTCCATCATCAATACCAAATCCATCAATTGATTTTCTCGTGTCCAACAAAATGTATATAATGTTAATAAATAACAACATGGAATTGCAAAATAGAACCTTAACATAGGTGGCTATCTACGTTAAAATGAGCATCATAAATGCTCATGTGTCATCCTTGTGGAACCCCTCAATAACAATTAGAGTTGAAATAGATTCCACTGTTCGTCATGGAAAATTGCATTTGAACCCGGATATGCTATAAGGTGGTAAGCAACGAATTAGTGCACTATCAATTCCACTAGAAGGTGCTAGTATAAGTTTCATGCAGATAATTTCTTTAATACCTTAGTGAATATAAAAATCCCACTCTTCCAATTTGTTTGTTTTTCATCTTCTAAACCAATTAGTTAATCTTGAAAATGAAAGACTCAAAACTTTAGAAACTATTTCCAGCATGATTTTCATACTTTATTTTTTTTGTAATTTGAGAGAAATGTCCTCTAAATGTCAAAGGCTCAAATTTATTATATATTTAATCAGTGTTTACTAGTACTAAGACAATTTCATGATATATAATGCAACTCACAATATGACCCGTCAAATGAGAAATAATTAAACGAATGGAATAATTGCCTTTGCCCTATTTCTATTAGCATTTCCCTTCTAAATGGGACTACATTTCTAAGGATTCCTACTCTTTTCACAAATGGCCAGTGACCACATAAGTTGCAAAGAATGTTGAGGGTCCTTTTATCCGAAACTAGAGACAGATTATTTTTCATGATGTTTTTATTCAACACTAGAATAAGGGTAAGAGTGTATTCTAATATTTCCACTGGTCTTTTATTGACTAAATCAGCTTCCATTCTAAAATCCCAAATTTTCTACAATTTTATCTTCTCATTTAATTTAAGTTCATTAAAACAACTATCATAGTAGCCTGACACAAGTCCATGGTATTCAATCTATGTTTTCACTAGAAAATTCCACCAGCTATTGCATATCCATGGAAAATAATCCAAATATGTGTGATGGTATTCCAGACAATAAACTTCATATTTAGTAACGAGTGAGAAATCCATTTATCAATATTACTTTAAGGGATCAAGGAAATTCACCAGCATTTAGGGAACACCCACCATTTGTTTGTACAAATTATATATCCCAATTATATGTCATGTAAACAATGTGCACTTAATATGCCAACTTTATATGATGGCGATTGCAAATTTCGAAGTAAAATATGACATTTATGGCACATGGACAGTGACCATTTTCCCAATATTCGATGTTATCCCCTTCTATGTATTAGCCTTTAGGCTAAGCAGTCATCACGACAAAAGGTATCCCAACATTCACATTGAGTATGACCATTAGATGAATTTTGAAAGAGCAGCGTGTGAATTAAAGGGTATACTTTATAATCAGCAATTCAAAATTAATTATCCTTTTGAAGAACCCAAGTATAGCATATCCAGTGCAGTGATTGAAAGAAAAAAAAAACAATGAATGTCATACATATGTTACTGTGTAAACGATGAAACAACGGAGAAATGCTCCCTTAGGGCTTCCAGATGTATACCAATTAATGAGCATTCAAGTGTTATTTCAAATATGGATCAAATATGAAACAATGTCAAAATTTTCCAAAATTCAAGAGAGCAGTGCTATAAATGAAATCAAAGTTTAGATTCCAGCATACAATGGTCAAACTAGTGCCAAATAAACACATTAATGATGTTCAGATATGACAGAAAGAGACCAGTACCAAAGCGCAAGACTATGTATGTAAAACAATGCATCCGCAATAATAAAAATAGATGATATATACTAGTTCCAGAACAAGAAAGTTGACATAACAATGATGCAAATACACCCCGAAGTTTGATCATTCAGGATGTTAACATGAACTCAGGAATTCTGTAGTAAAATCCAATACTTGAACCCCTAGAAACATAAGATAGAACCAGTATGATGCTAGTATTATTGAGTAGATGTTTGGGTTGTTATTAGCACTGATTTAGTTTTTCATATACCTGAGATATCAGTCATGCAAAAATTTTCAAAAAAGGAAACATTTCAACAGAGCAGAGTGTGAACTGATTATAGATTAGCAAACCTTGTTGATAAATTCCAAAGGGATGAGAGATAGGCTTGTTCATGCATTAATGTGAGTCTTTAGAAGATGTATCAAGCTATAAAATACCAAACCCATCATGAATACTTTCAGATTAGAATAATGTGATCTCAAACTCTAAACATCGAACTTCAAGAACTCAGAACATTCCAATGATATTAGTCAGATTGTTCATCTTTTTTTGTCATGACTCTGTCCTTGGAGATGTTTTCTGCTACTAGATTTATTAGAATGATTGCAAGAAAGTAATGGAAACAGACTGAAAATTAAATTGTTTATGCAATCAATTGTTCCATCATGAAAGTGACTTGGAAGGTGTGAATCTCATGCATTTGAATGTTATGATGAGCAATAAATGATTATTATGCCATTAGTGTACTTTATTTCTCATAAAAAGATTCAGATCTGAAAAGAATTAGATTTGTAGCCCTGAACGTTAAGCAATTAGGGAAGAATTTATTCAACTTGCCAAGTAAGTCGTTCACCTTGATTTAGGGTCGACGCTTCTGTAATGTGTAGATCAAGAAAATGGTGCAACACTTACCCTAAATCCCTAGTATGTGAACTTACAGGAGCAAGAGCAACCATTTAACATACATTTTGAGGCCTATTTTGAAAGCAACCCAATTAGAAATATGAGACTTTAAACATTTGGGTAGATCTTTAGATGTGACAATTAATGATAAACATAGGTTAATCCTTAATCCTGGCAATGCTAAAGATAAAACATGAAACTATCATTCAGCATATGAGATCCAAGCATTCAAAAGATATGAGAAATGAAACACCCTTGGATTTAATCAAATTTACACAAAAAATTAACAAGCAAACCCTAGGCTATAAAAACAAACAAAAAGTAAAGGCGAATAATTTTTCTGTGGGCTTTTTGGTTGAAGATGTTTGATGGACCAATGCCTTAAGGTACTATGGAGTCACTATGCTAAATCCAAGTGTAGTTAAGGGTTTATGATGAGAAACTGTCGATGCCACCTAGAGGATTTCCTCTCAAGTGTTATATATGGTTATATTAAGATAAGCTGAATTTGAAGTGTCTTATGCAGTGCCTAAGAATGCTATCATTTGTTATTCAGTATGCAATAAGATAGCACAAACGGAAGTTGTAGATTATCATAGTCTCTCCGTCAAAAGTTCAACTCTTTCTTTAGGAAAGTGCAACCCAAAGACTTTATAACATTGTCAATTCCTATTAAAGACCTAGAAAATTATCATTGTGTGTGCAAAAGAAGAGGTTGATCAAGATAACAATGATAGAGCTTGTGATAAGGAAATACCATTTGCAAGATAGATATTGTGTTTTTCAATAGACGGCACAATTTTTCGAGGAAGATGATACTTACATAAGAGTTGACAAAGTTGATCCTAGTATTGTTCGAGGTTTGATTGGATACTTATGAACAAATGCCAAGCTTTGCAAATTTCAGTGAAAACTAGACCTGGGAACAAACATATGAAAATGACAACAATGGACAACAAGTTCTTTAAGAAAGGATGATGAGCAGGTTATGCCTTTTGATGAACAAAAGGAAATGATTTGCTGCATCAAACAGATTTTAATGTGACTGAATAGTATCTTGATCTTAAATAGAGATATGTTGATGCATTGTTTAGGCTGTATAAGGAAGCAAAACCAAAAAAACCAATGTACTTGATTTGTTATATAGTGTTGGAAGAAGAATGGCATGACAATTTTCATTTGCTAGGATTTTAGCCATTTTTATTTTACAAAACATACTCAGTGCTTTAAGTAGCATCATTATACCATGTGGAAAGCTTATTAGGCTTGATATGTAATATCTATTGCTTGTGATGAATGTTGCTTGTTTGATGGCTTATATTTTCCAAGAAACACATGTTTATTTGAAGCCTTTGAAGGAAATTTGAAAATAGGGAAGGTGTTTTAGGTTGCATGGGAAAATATTAAACATTCGGAATATGTCAAGCTTAAACTAGGAAGACTGATGATACATAACTTCATGTTCAGACCAACAATCATGGAGATCTAGCATGCAAGCGTTCAGACATTGATGTGTCCATGAATTACATATTGATCAAACATCAAGGGAGGGAGAAGTTTGCAGTTAGACATTGATGTTCATCTAGTAAGATTCTGAGGTTCTCATGCACTTTAGAAAGGATCACATGTCCTAGGTTCAAGCCAGATATTATCCACTACTTTGTGTATGAAAAGGACCAGATAAAGAGGGATAAAATCATCAAACTCATTGTGACACCACTTTAGTTTTAGATTTAAATCTGAGGAAGTTTCTCGATTATTTATCTTTTGCAAGCATATTTTATCAAGACAAGTATCTTGTCAAGATGCCACATAGTATCAACAAGTATATGTTAAATCTATGGCAAATTTGATTGAAATAAAACAGGTACAAATCTTTGCAAGCTAGGAAAAGGTGATGATATTTTTAGTCCACATGGAATGCGAGTCACGTTAGATGGAGGAGTTAGGAGTTTGACTATACAAGAGATAGATTAATGGACTGACTTGGAAGCATAATCCATTTCCTAGTATGAAACCTTAGGGAGCATAAAATAATTACTTTGTCTATGAAAATATTTTTAACGTATACATTGATCATCTAAAATGTGAATTAAAGAGTGTGCCTAAAGGTGACTGATATTTGTAAAAGTGTCGGATAGGTCAATGAAAATCCAATTAGCAAAGCCGCTGAGCATAACTAAGATAGTAGATTGTTATGCAGAGTCAGCTATTGCTGAGATAGTAGATTGCTATGTAGAGTCAGCTATTGCTTGTTGATATTAAATTAACATTCTCAAATCCTCTAGCTCCCATTCGGGTACATGTCTAAGGATTTCTTTGAAATGAACTCTTGCATTTAGTAAAATGTGTTTAATACCATGAGTGTGTTTAAATTGTCAATGCATAATATTGTTTAGCTTTTCCACTAATTTATTCAATGACTAGGCATACTCTAATTATGCTAATAGAATAAAGCATTAGAAAGAAACAAATCCATGTAAACGTCATGCTAATGCTTCGTCTTTAGCTTGTAATCGGTGAGTTAGGACATCTTCCCATAAGCTAAACTCAATGTTGGCAATAGAATGTGGAAATAAATGTAAGCCAAACAACATCAAAATCTATGGAATTGAAATCTAAAGTGTAATTATCTTCGTTCACTATAGTTATTATGAGTAAGAAAATATGCATTACAACTGCAATATCCGAGCCAAAATTATGTTGCCCTTATGTGTTGAAAGGAATAAGATGTTTCTGGTTTTTTTGCATATTATTGGGTTGTTCGCTTTGACTTTTACGCCCTTTGGGGTCTTGCTGCATTCAGACCTCCCACTCAATGTTGAGAATGTAGTTGCCTAATAGGCATGGAATTAGGTATGATCCCTAAGATTAGTGAGATCAGTCTAATATACTAATCCCACAGAGCCACTTGGAAGGAGAGAAGCAGAGGAAGCAAGAAGGAATAGAAAACAAGGAACAACATTGTGTCACATTTCTTCTTGTCATTCAATCTTCCAACTGTAGTGACAAATTACAGTGAAAGAAAAAAATAATGAATTCAACCTAGCATCCTGAAAAACTCATGATGGTGAGCTTCAGTCAATGATATGCATATATCCAAAATCCAGTTTCACCTTTCTAGTAGAGAAGTCCCTAAGAGTGGGAGTGTAACCAGAGTGGCATACTGAATGTCATAGTATAACATAGGGTGGCATAATTAACTTCATCCTCATAGAATTTGGCCACTGAAAAGGAAAAGGCACTCAGAGTCATTGTTAGTGGAGAAAATAAACAGAATCCTCATACTCAAGGAATCACACTAGACAACTGCCAAAACAAAGATGTAAATATCTAGCAACTAAAATCATGAAGCCTCCCAATGAAAACAACACACATTATAGATGAAGATGTTTTTTTGGTAAAGAGAATTGGGAATGCTAACTACATAGAATAAGAATAATCTTTTTCATCAGTGTTCTATGCAACATTTATTTTTGTGATTTAAGAAAAAAAAATGATCATTTCTGTCGTTGAAGGATTTGGGGCTACAATTTTATTGAAATTGCATGAATATCAACTAAAAACACATCAAGTCCAAAACCCATTGATGACCATTGGTTATGAAAACTTAAGACTAGGGTTATATGGAGAAATGGATAAGATTGGTCACAAAGGGAATACACCAAGAAACCATCTCATCTTATTCCATGTACAACTCTTTATCTACATATCCATTTGGCTTGTGATGACACAGGTGGTGAACAAAGATGGACTGGTTGTCCTATTCAACACATATTTATTAATACATCACAAAGACAGTGAAATAAAAGAATAGGGCTAAAGGATAAAGGATGTCATTGAAAAAACTAACACATAAATACAATTGCTGCTTACCTCTGTCCTTCTTCCTGATGTTGGAAAACAATCCAGGTGGACTATGAAACTGAGTCTGCAGTGCCATATGTGCCAGTTGAATATCTAGATTGCATGTTTATTAGTTGTTATATTGGCCATCGTAATTTCAACGATAGGCTTTACAAAATTCTATTATAGAAATGATTGGTTTTTGATGGCTTATAAACACGCAGATGAAAGCATATGCACTAAAATTATCAAGATCTATCTCTGGCTTGATCATGTCATCAAATGACATGGTATTTAAAGAATAATGTCTCAATATTCTGGGTCTTTTGCCAACATATTTTCATCAGGAAATACTTGATCCTTGGATCAAGCAAAATATTCTAGACATTATTGAGATGACCGATAGAAACCCAAATAAAATTGTACAAAATTCATACGAGGAACCGTGGAACAGAGAGTAGGAAGAAGAATATGACAATGACGAGAATGTGGATGAATGTAGAAGCATATGGGACTTCTTGTAGCAACTGTTAGATTCCAATCTGTATAGGTACTCAATATTTTTATACCATACAATAGTTACGTTACCTCCATGAAACACTTGATGCTAAGATTTTCAACAACTCTGTCTAGTTCGAGTTTATTTCCATTCCTACCATAAAAGAGTATTTTCTTATTTTGCTAACCATCAAACAATATTTCTTTTCAGGTTATTCTGAAAATCAAAAATACTGGAAGGAGATGGGAGTCCTTCTGTTGTCTACTGCAAGGGACACAAGTTGACTTCAGTACAAAGCACACAATTGGAAACCTTATAATTCATTGCTGACACTTATGTAGAATAATGTTATGTTGTGAATGATGATGTCCTTGTAAAAAAAAAATTAGTGAATATTCGTGTGTAGTGGTTCTTGGGTCCAGATTTCGAACCAAAGCTCTGATACCATGTGTAACAACCCTATCCTAGGGTCTTCTAACCGATCTATTTCTCTAGAATTTAAATGCAATAAGAGGCAATAATTTAATTTCTTACAATACTTTTAAACAATGAAAATTTTACCATTTACATCCTAATCCTTATAACTTATAGTGAACATTTCATTTTAATAAATTTACATGAGTAATCTATAGAGGAATACCTGTACTGGTGGCTGGTGGAGATGCCCTTGAGCTACTGCTCCTCTTGACTAACCCAACTAGATTTACTTTCTAGCCAACTAGGAAATAATTCCTAGCCCAGGAAATCTCCACAGGTTGCCTAGCCCTCCGAGCCCAAGCCCAACCAGGTATAGTGTGTGTGTCCAAGATGAATGATCCAGACCGAGATGAAAAATATTTCCCTCCTCTCAAAAACCCAAGAAACCTCCACAGGTTCCTAAGGTATCCAAAAATCACAACAAATTCTAAAATCACAACCAACCCCAAAATCATGAGCAAGACCCCACATTCCCTTTTCTCCCTTCCCCCTTCCCTTTTTATACCCTCCCTTTCTTCTCCATCTCAACCACCTCTCATTAATGTCATTAACTTCTCATCCATCATTACAATTGACTTCTCTTATCCCAAGTAAAGTTGGGAGTACATTTGGAAATGTGATATGAATATAAAATTGGGAAATTAATGGGAGAGGACCATGTTTTCTCCCAAGTAAATCTGAAAGTACATTTGGGAATGTGAGATGAATATATATATTGATAATTAAATGGAGAGGACTATGACTTCTCCCAAGTAAATGTGAGGGTACATTGGGGAATGTGAGATGTAATCAAATGGAGAGGACTATGTCTTCTCCCTATTAAATGTGATGGTAGATTGGGGAATGTGAGATGAATATATCTATTATTTGAAATAATGGAAGGAGACCATATCCTTTCTAAGATTCTATTTGAGAAGGTGAGTTGGGAATTTGAATAATAGAAATCATGAATTTTATATTAGAACAATATTTCTCAATACTTTTAGATAATGTAAACATTAATTAACTTTGCAGGTTAATATTTAAGTGGGGCATTACACGCAACATGCATAGGATTTGGAAATTGAGGAATTTTGCAGTGTCATCGCAAATAGTTAAGGTAAGGCAAAGCCAAGTCTCAAAAAATTTGTTAAGAGACTAGAAGAGGATTTATAGGTGGTAATCCCTCGAACCACCTCGACTACGAAGTACATGGCTCTTATGGATCAAGGGCTTTTGGCTTCCCCCCTAAACGATAGAAATGTGGGTTCTATCGAATTGGATTCCTCCTTGCAAAGGAGGAATTTATATCCTTATTTTGTGCAAAGTGGGTTTTCACTTTTTTGTTTGAGTTTAAAGAATAACTAATTTTCTTCTCAGTAATGGACCTTATTTTTTGGAGCCCTAGGGTTTTTTCCAAAACAAATGGAGTTTGGAATTCGACCTGAACTTGTACATCCCTAAATCAATCCCTACGTAGGTCAAACTTAGACATCTCCCTATGTATCTGTGGAACAAGGATGTGATCAAATTTATTTCTGCAGGAAAATTTAAGGATATGGGAGATCCTATAAACAACTATTCATGTGCACTGAGTATGCATAGAGGTAGAATTGGAGAAAGCCCTCTCTTATGAATTCAAAGCTTCTTTTAATAGATGGACACATTTGCAACCTCTGGACTATGATCAATTTCCCTCGAAACATATGTATTGCCGCCAATATGGGAATTTCATCAGAAATTGAGAAATCAAGGAGTGAGTTCAAGAAAAAACTAGATGTAAGTTACAAGAAAAGGTATCCCATAGAAAGGAGGTCCTAGGGCACCAAAAGAGTAGATTCAATAAAGGAACCAATTCACATACCTAGAAAATATTTGGAGTCACTCAGAAGGGAAGGAAGGACAAACAAAACAAGGAGAAACATAGAAAAAAATATAAAAAAGAGGAGTCTAAAGGAGCATGCTCTAACCCTACAAAAGCTAGCCTAGTTGTCGTTAATTAGAAATATGGCTTCAAAATCCTCTAGTCTTCAACAAACAAAGGATCGAGAGCATTCACGTGCAAAAAAGTGAGGTAGAATAATGAATGCAGAATTACATGAACTTGAGGATCAAAGAGAAAGAAAAATATGTACCAAAAACACACTCAATAACATTATAGAAAGGAATATACAACCAAAGCCAAAGAGTCCCTCAAAGATAAGCTAAGGAGCAACCCAAATATGCCATGTGTAATAAATTATGATAACCTCTTTGAATTCCAAAGGGATTGGACAAAATGAGTAAGTGATTAAACTTACTTTTAAACTAGAGCACCCTTACTTGATGCTAATTCAAGAAACAAAGCTGAACGAAAAGGAAGCAATATGAATTGGGAAGAGAAGCTAGATAATCTATAAAGGCATGGCAAGTAATGCCCAAGGAAAATTAGGAGGAATTCATTCAATCAAAATAGAGCTGGTCCAATCTATAATCAATAGCCAGTGGATAATGATTGAAGTATGTTCTATAGGGGTAAATATAGTTATATCTCTCTTCAAAATGTATGTTGTAGACTACATTGGAGGAAAACAATGTTTTTGGAATTATTTATTAGAATCTATAGAAGTCAATAATTGTCAGAAGGTAGTAATGTGAGGGGTTTGGGAATTGAAAAATTTTGCAACGACATTGCAAATAGTCAAGGTAAGGAAATATCAGGTTCGAAAAAAAATGTTAGGAGACTAGAAGAGGCTTTGTACATGGTAATCCCTCCAACCACCTTGACTATGAAGGCTTTGGCTCTTTTGGATCAAACATTGGTTGAGCAATTCATGGGCCTTCGATTGCCCCCTTAAATAGTAGAAATTTAGGTTCTATATGATTGGATTCCTCTCTGCAAGTGAAGAATCGACGTCTTTCTTTGTGGAAAGGGTTTTTTTACTTTTTGTTTAAATTTAAATAGGAACATATTTGTTTTTTATTAATGGACCTTATTTTATGGGGCCCCAGAATTTGTACCTACATAAATGGAGTTTGGATTTCGACCTGAACTTGGACATCCCTAAAGAAATCTCTATGTAGGTCAAAATATTGCATCTCCCTATGTATCTATGGAATAGGGATGTGATGGTACCTATTATAAATTAACTAGGAAAATTCCTAGATATGGAAGGTCCTACAAACAACTGTTTATGTGCACGAATATGCATACATGTCAACTTTCAGAAAGGCATATTGTATTAAGTCTTACCTTGAACCATATTCCCTCTAGATATTCCTGAAAGCTACCAAACCAATGGCCATTTCGGCAGACATATTGATATGAGATTAAGCATACCAAACCCTCAAATCCTACACAAAAAGCCCAATATTTACTTTGTTGGAATGGTTATAAGAATCTATAAATTTATAGTTATTTTATATTGTTTGATATGAGATAAATATTATTATAAATCATTATATTGTTATAATATAATGGGCCAATATCATGAGCTAATATGATGTTTATTAATACCATAGTCCAATACCATGGATTATCAATTCCAGATACGAAAAAACTATAACTCATTTCATGACACTTTTCAAATGATAGTTTTTTTTAATTATTCAATTTAATTAAAAGGGTAAAAATGTTGCAAAACTAGATTTTCAATTATAGATTGTTGGAAATAATACTGATAGGGGGGGGGTGAATCAGTATTATCACATTAATAAAACTTTTTCATTTCCAAACTCTGATTCATATATGCTACTTCCACAACTTCTTATGATTAAGTTAATTGATCTTCAATGAGTGCATTAGAACATTATCAACCATATTATCAGTTAACAGATGCAGAAACATAGAATAGATCATCACACATAAGGCACACACATGAACACCATGATATAAGGTGGAAACCCAATGCGGGAGAAAACCACCTGCTGCAAGTCATCTCAATCTTCTTCTTAATAATAAAATCTTTTTACAATATTTGTATTGGTGCAGTCTTATACCAGTACAGGAGCTACAACCCCATTTTCTCTTGTACTAGCCGATCCATTTACTAGTACGCAGGCTGCTACCTGCTACAATCCTCCAAAGATTCCCCTTTGCTTTTATACTAGCTTAAGTACTAGTACGTAGGCGCCGGCCTATAATATTCTCTCCTCCAGGTACCATGTTTCATCAATTTTCATACTAGATACACTGAAGCACAACACATAATCTGAAAGGCCACGTTTCATCCAATTTTCATACTGGACCCATAAACATCAAATGATCATCAAGTACCAGTAAGTCATCCAAATAACCAGATCCACAATAATAGTAAACTAAACCCAGAACACCTTATCAACAAAAAATCAGTCAACAAAAGATCT